>JACXGK010001690.1:0-11725 GCA_016801125.1 Novumbra hubbsi
CCTGGGCTGGCTGTTCTTCCCTCTCCCCCTGGGCTGGCTGTTCTTCCCTCTCCCCCTGGGCTGGCTGTTCTTCCCTCTCCCCCTGGGCTGGCTGTTCTTCCCTCTCCCCCTGGGCTGGCTGTTCTTCCCTCTCCCCCACTCTCTTTTTAATCCGCCTCTTGGGTTGCACTATTTTCTGACTCTCCCGTCCTCTGTTTTGCTTTGCGCGGCTTTCTGCTTGTCTCACGGCTGAAGATCGCTGCCGAAGCGCCAGCGCTCCAGCTTTAGGTACCGTACCAACCCAGTCAGACAGACGGTCTGTGCATGTCCAGGCGACAGCCCACTATATTACCTGTGAATTATGTTTGGGACAGCTCTAGCCTGTACGGTGACTCAGAGGAGAGTGCCGGAGATTATGCACCCTTCCCAAAGCTGATATAGCCCTCGAAAGTAGGGCTACTTAGGCAATTTGAGCTGATAGTTGCATCCACAGGGATGGATCATGGCTGGACAGGCGTAATCATTCACAGAAAACAAATTGGGACTGGATATCCCATTTTCCTAAAGCCATATTTGTCATGTATTAGATGTTGTAATTAGAGTAATTTTGTGAAAGCGTGATCAATAAGAAAATACTTGAATCAGGCATTAAGGACACTCAGTGTAGGCCTATGATGTAGGCCCCAAAGAACTGAGGAAAGTCAGTGTTCCTTAGCCTTTGCATGACTTCAATGAATACCATTATGAAAACTTTGATAGATTACAATACTGACTGAACCTCACATGTGGCTCTCATAGGAAAGTCAGGGAGACTGGATGAGTCCACGTTGTCAGACATGTCACCTTTGTCCTCTGAAGTGGACTCAGGACAGCAGTCACCGGTCTCCCCAGAGAACCGGAACAATCACCGGGGCATCAAGAAGCTCTGGGGCAAGTGAGTACCTATAAAGTAGACACACACACACTACTGAAAAAACATTTAGAGGCTTTTATTAAGAGATGTATGTAATAAAGAGAAAATATCTGGTGTTAGTTATTCTGCATTGAGGCAGCCTAGTAAAGGTTTTGCATGATTGATGCTAATGCAGCCACATTGATGTGACATGCTTCTCCCTGAAATAATTCTGTGGGCCAGGATAAACTGTAGTGTAGGTTTTAGCTTTCTTTAAAACAACACTTACAAACCTAAACTAACCACTAGCTAAACAACTATGGAACCTACTCCTTAAATCCTTAACAACTTTAAAACAATCTAGATTGAGATGGTACATGCACTCCACAACAGAGATTGTAAGCCCTTTATTACGTTAAGAAAAAGTCTTCAAGCATATTAAATCTTCCTCTACATCTCTGTTGTATAACTCTGGTAGTAGTACAAATATTTCTTCTGCTTATCAAGTTTCAGCTGATAGGGATAGCTGGTCATCTACTAAAATACTTCTTATGTTCTTTGCTATGGATATAGGTGTTTTTACATAATTTATATACTGACTTAAAATGTTTATATATTTATTTGTAACTAGATTAGGTTTTTTATAGTTTTACAAATCCAATGACTAAATTCAGGCTCAATGTTCACTGGTTTACATTGCAGTATAATCCTTGCTAACTCAGCCTGCTATGTGGCTAATGTGTGTCCACTAACCGTGGGTCAATTGCATCTTTACCCAGTACTTTGAAACTTTACCTTGTAAAGCTCCAATCTACACTAGTCGATAGGTAACGACTGTGTCAGGTGTCTCGGTATTTATGCACTCTGTTCTCTCTACTCTAGGATTAGGAAGAGCCAGTCAGGCAGTTTGCCGGGAGTGGATCCTGAGCCGGGAGAGTTTAAGAGGGGGGGTGTGAGGGCTACCGCTGGCCCTCGTCTCGCTCGCACCGGAGAGACGCTGACCTCTGTTCGGTATTGGACGTCAGTTTTCAGACACCTGCACATGACAGACATCAACAGGCACAAATAATCTACTCCATATTCACTCAGTTGCCTGTCCTGTGCCTGCAGCGATCTGAAGACACCCTTTCCCAACTGGACTCCCGAGCAGGTGTGTTGCTGGCTGGAAGAGTTTGGGCTGGGCCAGTACGCGACTCTGGCCCGACACTGGGTCAGCAGCGGGCACACCCTCCTCTCCGCCTCACCACAGGATTTGGAGAAGGTACACATTCCCAGAGAATTGAATAAGTGTCTTCTTAACCTCTGCCCATTCGTGACGGTCCAGATCAGGGAAAGTGTGTTCTTATGTGACTGTCAAACCGTCATATACAGTAGGCTAATATAGCCACGGCCGCTAAGCGATTACTGTTATGGACACTCAAGCTGTTTTCCTTATTTATTTTCTTTCTCGCTCACATACCAGCATTTCGTTTATGAAGGTATTTTCGGTCCATCCCTTGTATAGTGTAGCATGCTGTTGAAAAGCAATTTGGGCCTTCTGTTTCATTTAGGTGTTGATGTAACAGCACACTAATCGCCCAACGCTATGGCTGTCAAAGCAATGTTGAGTTCCACACTCCAATTTTTACTTAGTTCCACCTGTCCAGTCAATGTTCGGCCAGATCGTTTTTTTCACCATTTAGTAATACCCATCTAGTTCTCGAAACCCTCTTACGTTCCACTTTCATCATATTGGTCAACCCTTCCCAGTTTGGAGGCCATTTGACAGGTTCTTACATTGAATGTGATGTTTGTAGATGCTTTCGGTCTCGATTACAATTGTTAAAAAAAGGTTTTAAGCAATGTCAAATTCCAAAACAGCAATTTGTGGCACTCATTTTGTAGTACGGGATTGTGCGCATAACCTAGATTAATCTTCATCGTATTCTTGGTATTAGGAGATGGGGATCAAGAATCCACTGCATCGGCGGAAATTGCTGCTAGCCCTGAAGTCTTTCAGCACCAAACTAACAGAGAAATGTTCCGAGCTGGACCACATCTGGGTGACACGTATGTATCAGGACTCAGGACAAGGAATTCATGTATTCATTCAATTCTTTCCTTTTGGTGAGCTGACTTTCCCAAAACGTTGTGCCACAGTGTAAAATGCTAATAGAAGAGAATGCAAAATGTTTTATTCATAAATGTAATTGAAAGTAGTACAAAGACAACAAATCAAATGTTGAAACTGAGAATTGTTATGGTTTTTGAATTTGATGCAACACATTTCGAAAATGCTTGAACTCAGGCATGCCACTGTGTTGCATCATCTTCTTTTAACAATACTCTGTAAGTATTTGGGAACTGAGGAGACCAATTGCTGTGGTTTACAAAGTGTAATGTTCTTCCATTCTTGCTTGAAATAGTATTTCGGCTGCAATTCAGCGTCTCCTTTGTCATATTTTTTATAATGTGCCAAATGTTTTTAATGGGTAACAGGTCTGGACTCCAGGCAAGCCAATTGAGCACCCAGACTCTTTTAGTCTGAAGCCAGGATGTTGTAATATGTGCACAGTGTGGTTTGGCCTTCACTGAATAAGACGTTGTCTGGATGGCAGCATATGTTGCTCCAAAGCCTGTATATTGTTCAGCATTAATGGTGCCTTCACAGACGTTTTTTAATGCAGTGCCACCTTAGGGCCCGACGACCTCGTCCCTTGCATACAGAGATTTCTCCCGATTCTTTGAATCGTTGACTACTAATATGTTCCATAGATGATAAGATCCCCAAATGCAATTTTATGTTGAGGAAGATTTGTTGCCTTTCTTCCAGCTTTTTTGGAACATTATGCTGAATTCCAAGTTAAATTGTGCCTATATTATTTAGGAAACAATAAAATGTCTCAGTTTCAACATTTAATTAGGAATACATGATTGGCACCTCCTTGCATTTTGTTTTTCTTTACATTTTAGGAAATTACACTTTTACACTTTTGGAAATGGTTGTAAGATTATAAGGAAATGATGGAGCCAAAAGAAGGGCTCATTTGACCTGCGCATTTTTCGGTTTCCAACTTTCACCAAAAACAGCTGTTCAAAAGGCGACGTTCATTCACGAACTAACCAATCACTGGCAGCCAATCAGACTTAGTGCTGGGTTCTGTTCTATCGATCCATTATGATTGGTTGTTGTCTGGCTTGTCCTACAAGGTTGGCTTGATGACATCGGTCTGCCACAGTACAAGGATCAGTTTCATGAGGGAAGGGTGGATGGCAGAATGCTTCAGTACATGACAGTGGTAAGCACATCCATTGATGTTCACAGTTCTCTTCTCGTTGTTTTGTCTTAGCATATTTGTCCTGAAGGCATTGAGGTTTCCACCGAAACATCCTGGGAAAACAAAAACGACTTCTATTCAATCATTCGTCCTCAGAACGACCTGTTGTTCCTGAAAGTGACCAGTCAGCTGCATCACCTGAGTGTGAAGTGCGCTATCCATGTCCTCCATGTCAACAAGTTCAACCCCTACTGCCTGAAGAGGAGGCCTGGGGATGAGGTGTGTGTGTGTGTGTGCTTTTCAGTTCACACGTACATGGTTGGTATTCGCTCATATATGTGCCATACTTCCTGGTAGAACCAGACATCTCCCTCAGAGGTGGTCCAGTGGTCCAACCACAGGGTGATGGAGTGGCTGAGGTCCGTGGACCTGGCGGAGTACGCCCCCAACCTGAGAGGCAGCGGGGTGCACGGAGGCCTCATCGTAAGTAGCTGCAGGGCAGTTCCTTCAAGTTCCTTCTATCCAGGGCGAATATGTCCGTCTGGGACTTTCCACGTCGGTCCATGTTATTCCCAAGAGACCTCCTAATTGTCGAACACAAATGTACATCTGTTAAATGCAACAATTCAGGTATCCTCACGTTGCCTCCATTCCACTCCGGCGTTCTTCGTCTCTTCCTCTGACCCTTCTGTTTTGGCCTCCCAGATTCTGGAGCCTCGATTTAACGCGGACACCATGGCCATGCTGCTGAACATCCCCCCTCAGAAGACCCTGCTGAGACGTCACCTGGCCACCAACTTCAACCTGCTAGTAGGCGGCCAGGCTCAGCAGGAGAAGAGGGAGTACATGGAGTCTTCCGGCTACACTCCCCTCAGCACAACAGCCAAAGTCAGGGTGAGAGATGTTGGGGACCACCACCCTGTTCCAAGCCCTCTACGTCCTTCCTTCTTTCCTGCTCGTTCTTCTGTCCTCTCCTCTCTCCCAGTCTTCTCCACTCTCCTTGTGTCTTCTCTTTCTCTCCTCTCTTCCTCCTCTCTCCTAGTCTTCTCCACTCTCCTTGTGTATACTCTCCCTGTCCTCTCTTTCTCCTCTCTCCTTCTCCTCTCTACCTGTCCTCTACCTGCCCTCTCTTTCTCCTCTCTCCTTCTCCTCTCTACCTGTCCTCTACCTGCCCTCTCTTTCTCCTCTCTCCTTCTCCTCTCTACCTGTCCTCTACCTGCCCTCTCTCCCTCCCCCTTTTTTCACCCTGTCTCTCCTATAGCGCTTTCCTACCATTACTTTGGGGAGATGGGTGATGCAGTAATGCCCAGTTTGACACCTCAATCCTGGCTAAGCTCTAAGACCAGGGCTGCTCCGCCCAGCAGCTTTGGGTGCAGCAGGCTTTTGTAGCCCGAGCGCTTCTCTGACACCCATGATGTTAAGCCCAACAGAAAATGTGCTGAGGAAAGAATGGGAGATGGTATAACGTGCTTAGTCAGCAGGGCTTACAGCAGCCGCTTATAGCAGCACTACTGTACATTGTCCGGGTTTGAGAAAGCAATTTTCCAATGATTAAATGATCTACACAGCGTTGCGCCCGGCCCAACCGTAAAGCATGTCGTCTCTGTGATATCTCCCGCACAGCCAAAGAAGTTGGGCTTCTCAAGTTTTGGCCACCTGAGGAAGAAGAGGTGTGATGACTCAACGGACTTCATCTGCCCCCTGGAGGTGGCGCAGACCCAGACGGGGCTGAACGGTGCCCACCGGCCGTACTCCGGCTTCAGGGGGCTCAGTCCCATCCTGGACAGAGACCCAGACAGACGGGAGCAGGTGGGGCCAAACAGCTGATGATGTCCCACCGCTGTCCCTCCCTACCTACCAGCTACCTACCAATCACTACTCTGCTTGCAGCCAATAACCCCACCCACTTTTGCTATGCCCGCCCCCCAGCCCTGCCCCCAACCTACCCTCCACACGTGCATTCTAACGCCAAACCACCAAGCCTTGCCTTGGCCATGAGCTGCACACAGAGTGGATGGTAAGCGGGAGAGCCCTGAATCCCATGTCCTCTGGCGTTTAGCTGTGATAAATAACCTCGCCTCTTTAATGAATCAGGATCACGCCACTTTCCCAAACAACACTGTGCATCATTTTGATTATTTTAATGCGTGTATTCACCTAATGGTATTAATCCATTGTGTTTTAAGATATTCCTGACCAGTAAAAAAGTGATGTTGCCGTTTGTCAGACAGCCACGGGATGAACTTTTGCAATATTTGCATATGGAGGGATACATTTAATATATTCATGTTGGTGAGTTTTAAACACAGAAGTACAATGAGATTTTTTTCACTGTGCTAATTTTGACAAATCCTGTTTGTGATTATGCACTGTTATTTTCATAAAGTATATGACTGTTATACTATTTTTATAGTTGAAGAAAACGCTTCAATCAAGGGAGCACTGTTGTTTTCATTTATTGTAAATAGCTTTATCCAAATCCATCAATAAAAATCATAAGTGTGACCAAGGCGTTTTATTCTTCCTGATGCAGGAGACGGTAGTCTTTTCTTAGTTTTATGACACTTTTATTGAAATGCATTACAGCGTAGGGACATCATTCATTAACCAGCACCATTCACTAACTGGCTCTCATCAATGCTTCTCATCATCATTATTGACCATGTTTGCAAGATGTAAGAGTGTTGGACCATCCGATCATGCACCTTAGGGGGAGGGGCTCCACCATCTGCAGGTACATTTCTGTAGTAATTTCATAATGTTCCAGGCTGTTCCCATTGCAGACACCGTGCAGATCTCAAAGACTCACCGATATGCATAACACGAATCCACATCTGATGTGTCATGCGATTTTGCGATGCAACAATCGCAATGAAGTTGACCTGGAACGCTAGCTGTGGTGCATGCTCAGCAGTTCGGTCATTCCACCATGCCACCCGTCACGCATGGAAGTACAAGTGTACTGTGAACACGGTTGTGTCACTGTCATGTCC
Source organism: Novumbra hubbsi (assembly GCA_016801125.1). Taxonomy (NCBI): domain Eukaryota; kingdom Metazoa; phylum Chordata; class Actinopteri; order Esociformes; family Umbridae; genus Novumbra; species Novumbra hubbsi. Next base: position 7,122 of record JACXGK010001690.1, read on the forward strand.
TGGCCTACGGTGTAGAAGCGGTGGTGTTTGATGACGGGCCTGACTTTGCAGATGGCGGTGAAGGAGGGAACCGTTCTGCGAATAGAAGCTGTGTCGGAAGGAATTAATCAACTCACAGTAAGTCGCTCCTCAAGTCATTCTCATTTAATGAAAGTTTAACAGAAGTCCTACGTAGTGCCGTTTTAATCATGAACTTAGCAACTTGCTAACAATTTTTTTTTTTACCTGTTACGCTGTTTGTTTTTCCATTTCTTCTCAGGGCTATGTATCATGTGGTTCTTTTATTTGTTGACCGTGTGGTTAGCAACCGAATGTATCGCGAATATATTTTATATCACTTTGCTTGGAGAATACCCTAAAGCCTTTAACTGACAATAAACATTGCAGCCTAATGCTTGGTGCTAACCCTAGGCTCTGGCCTTCTTGCTTCCAGTATTTGCTAAGCCGAGACGAGATTCTGAAGGAGATGAGACGGGCACAAACTGCGCTAGTCTGAAAGGACACTACGCTGGCCAAACTAATCAACACAGCCAGTCAACCAAGGGAAACCTCTGCCTGCCTCTAACTAACCGATCATAGCGGGCACATAGAACATGCCGGATCAGAACCCACGTCCGTTTTTCTGGGGTCTACATCCCTGTGAACCAGGTGTCTTCTGACATGGCTGAAGGGTGATGAAGGGAGACTACAACCTAATGCAGGAAGTTAAACTCAACCATCCAGAGATTTACCTCAGCATAATACATACCCGTAATGAACACTACTTCTGTTTGTGACAGAAACACAATGTTGAAGCAATTCGGTATTGTGTCATTGCTGTATATCTTTTTCACAAAAAATAGTAAATTGTAGTTTTTTTGTACTTTTCCCTATGCAATATACCTCGGTAATATGCTTTATTCCTTAATGCTAAATACTGTTTTTCAACTTTTTTGATATTATTCAATATATTGTATGCTAATGTAAACATAGGTATTAAGTCATACTGCAAACAAAAACGCCCCCCCCCCCTTAAACAGCTCACAGCTATTTAACATATATTTGGATAGGTGTATGTAACCAGAATAGATTACCCTTCCCGCAAGAGAGTAAATGCTGAGTGAAGCCTGCTCTTTCGCACAGTGAAGTGTCCCAAGTCCACGCAGAACCTCTCTGAGGATCCTAGTGCAAGTTCTTTTGCTTCAACCGAGCACATCCTATTATCTCAATAGGGTTCCAGAGAGCAGAGAGAAGCTAGAGGTGATCGGTTTACCACAGGCACACCTCTACTGGTGAGTTCATTTTGCAATTTACTTTTGAAACAAAAATAAAATAACTTCTTGTTTTGTCTTAAATGTTTTATACCAGACACCCAAATGTACATTTCATTCCCCCCCATATATTGGCTTTAACGTTTCATGTTGTAGAACGACGGAACTAAACTGCCGTTCATCCATGTAGGTTATAAGGGAGACCACCCTCTGATCTGGTCCTGAAGACATGGGAGAGATTGAGAGCAAGCACCCAGACCCCGACATCCCCAAGATAATCGCTGACTGGTGGAAGACTATTGAGAAGAAACCACGGCGACCAACCATGATCATTCCCAACGTCCACTTCACCTTCCCCACGCTGTGGGGGAGCAGAGACAGAAGCCCACCCGCCCCGGACTACAGCCCCACCATATTCTCCACCCTATGGGGGACGCACACCGCCCCCAACAACTTTGTCCCTCACTTCAGTGACTGCGTGGGTCGGGCTGCAGCCAGGACCCAGGAGTACCTCCTGTTTGTGGACCCGGAAGGCCATTTCAAGCCGAGCCCGGCAGCCCTGAACGAGGTCTTCCTGATGACCTACGTCTCCTGGAGCCGTCAACTCCGCATGACGGACTCTTTCAGCTGCACCGCCATGACCAAACGGCAGCGCGTCCTGCTGGGGGCTGACTGGGTGTGGGCGGTGCTGGAGAGGCCCACCAAGAACCCCCGCATCCAGATCGCCGTGCAGGTCCTACACCTGCCCAAGGACGGCGGGGGTCTGGCCGAGGACCACCCAGAGGTCTACAGCGAATCCATGCAGATGGCCAGGTTGGAGTCGTCCAGCAGGAACAAGGCGGAGAGGATGGTGGATTTCTGCGCCTCCGTCGGTAAGGACTGCTACGCCCTCTTCCTTTTGTTCGGGCGCAAGGGTGACCCGGGCAACATTTACGGGGTGTTGAGCAACAATTTGGACGCGGCGACGGGGAGGACGAAGATCACCCGGGCCTTCGTTGAGAACTTCCTGAAAGGGTCCAGGTACCTGCACACGCCCGCTGGAATGCTGCAGGCCATCGCCACCAAAAGACCCGGAGACCCTTTAACCCTGCTCATCAAGTTCACATGACCAGGGTGAGGATGACCTCGCCACCACATCACGTTACCGGGTCATTTTTTATAAATGGGAGGAGACTAGGGACGGCAGCATCGGGGACCCGGTGTGCTGAAAATGTTAGTTTGTTGACTATGGACTTGTGCCTGTTCATAGCTGCTCACACGTGACTGAACACTTCACTGGCATCGCGCCTTGCCTATGACTACCCAGTGTCAATAAAGGTTCTGTTTGGTTTAAAGTGACTTGGCAACAATAATTTCTGACACACCTCATTGTATATTTAGTACCTTTAGCCCAGAATGATTGTTACTAATTGTTATTTAGACAGTTAATTTTATGGTAGTTTTTTTTTATGGAAGTTCACCCCAAAAAATGTAAAGATCAACACAAGTGTGTATTGTAAAATGCATATTTCTGTATGTCTTGTTTAGAAGAAGATGTTGTTTGTTGAGGAATATGTTCATTGGTGAGTACTGTAGTATAAGGAAAACATAGGTATTTTAGGTTTAAAATAAATTTTTTAAAGGCTTCTGTTAGATTGTAGTGAAGTACTAAGAAAAAGAAACGTCTTTTGATTACAAAGTGATTATGTAAAGATGGCTTGGATGCGTAATGAAATCAAATAAACATTCACAAGCTTTAGCTTCAAAACGTAACCAGATGAATAATTACTGAAGCAGTTTAAACAATCCAAAACTAAATCAACATTTTGCAGTGTTTCTCACAAAAAGGTCTAAACTGTTCTTTTAATATATAACACGCGAATATGACCACATCTTGAACAAAGTGTCTCGGTGTGTTTCCCACTGTATGTACCAAATGGTTTTCTATGTCTATCCGGAGGCCTGGGAGTCGTCACACTAGTAAGTAAATGTGTTGTCTATTTTATAGCCCAGTTTGGAGAGGTTGGGTAGGCATGCGTGCTGGATCATGGGGGTTGGGCCACACATGACAATGAGCACGTCGCTGGACGCCGGTGGGAGGTGCTGTTTCATCATATCAGCGTTCACAAACCCCGAGCTGTACTTCCAGTCTGCAATCAAAGACAAATACAGGAGATGGGTCCAGCCTCTTAATCAACAGATAAGAATCAGCCCCACGGGGCTATGAAACCATCACACCCTGTTCGTGGAGACGTGTTTTCTTTATATTGAACGAAATAGATGGTTGCCTAACTGGAGCCTCATTTGCATATGGTATTATACTACGACAATACAGTATAGCTGGGGGGTAACATGAATTAACAAATCCAAAAGGAACATCTATATTATCTTAATGTTGAGTTATAGGAGAAAGATTTTCATCCAATTAGCTTACATAAAGGAAAAAATGATCGTTCTTGTCAGCAGTCAGTACAAAGGCCAAGATAACCCTGTACTTTTATTCACATTGCATAAGACAGCACTTGAGAAAGACCGCTGTATTAAAATGTCTTGTTCATTACAGAAAATCAATTATTACATTTGGGACCGTGCTTTTATACATTCAGAATCGTGTCCGTCTTACCCTGCGGAGGTTGATCCAGAGTATACCACAGGTTTAGTTGGTCAGGGTGACTCTTCAGCACCTCCTCTAGTTCGTTCCGCAACAGGATATCCTTCTCCGTCTGAATGACCAGATATCATCATTAGATCAACATTTGCTAAACATGCCAACGAATGTGAACGAATCCCGCTAGACATCATGTGAGACGCTTTTAAGGTTGGGTTCCGTGGTGGTTTGATAGTGTTTTGTGGGTTATGACTCCGATTCGGACAGACGTTCCGTCTGGATCGTGAGATTGACCTGGTTGGCGAATATGAGCGAGCACTTGGTTTGGTCTCCTGGGTCTGTTGTAATACTGCGGATCAGCTGCAGCATGGGAGTAATGCCTGGGAAAGCAGCAGCGCATTTAAGACCATTTCCATGTTTAAAGAAGCATTTCTACACCAATCATGTCCCTTCAGGAGAAAAGGAATTAATGCTATTTACATTATTTTATTACATTTATTTTATATATTACAAGGTACAGTATTCATCTAAAAGAAATTCCCACCTGTTCCTCCAGCGATCATTCCCAAATGTGTAAATTTACGGACCTTGGCCTCGGATTTCTTATCAGGTCGAATGGCAAATGTGCCTTAAAAGAGTAGAAACATTTTTAAATTAGCTGAGTGAGTTGACAGTATTACACTTCCCTCTACTGGTCACAACATAAAAGTGTTGTGACAAAGCACAGCATAGAGCACTGGTGTTCAATGTTGTTCAACCTGCAACAC
>JACXGK010001690.1:11825-23634 GCA_016801125.1 Novumbra hubbsi
AAACCGGATCCACGGAGGGCCGAGTGTCTGCAGGTTTTCGCTGTCACCTTGTACTTGATTGATTAATTAGGTCACTAATTGGTTAGGTCTACCCTCACCTGGTTGTTTAGGTCTGAACTGGGAACCAATTTACAGGAAAAAACAAAAACCTGCAGACACACGGCCCTCCGAGGAACCGGTTTGACACCCCTGCTATACAGGGACTTAGATCCAAGACAACAGGTGGGTGCAACTGATCAGGTAGAATTGAAGGCTACAGAACTCAGATGCTAAGAGCTGAATACCCCTAGCATAGATAGTCCATGGAGAGTAACGCCCTAATACCCCTAGCATAGATAGTCCATGGAGAGTAACGCCCTAATACCCCTAGCATAGATAGTCCATGGAGAGTAACGCCCTAATACCCCTAGCATAGATAGTCCATGGAGAGTAACGCCCTAATACCCCTAGCATAGATAGTCCATGGAGAGTAACGCCCTAATACCCCTAGCATAGAGAGTCCATGGAGAGTAACGCCCTAATACCCCTAGCATAGAGAGTCCATGGAGAGTAACGCCCTAATACCCCTTGCATAGAGAGTCCATGGGGAGTAACTACCTAATAATCCTTGCATAGAGAGTGACACCTTCATAATTTAGTAAAAGCATCCAGAGTAACTTACAGGAGCGATAAGGATTAAGGCAGGGTTGGGCAAACTACAGCCCGCGAGGCTGTCCCATCCGGCCCACGGAAGGCCCTTTTCTGGCCTCCAAATCAATTATGATTAACAAATTACAAAAACAAATGTGGCCCTCCATTTCATTTCAAAATCGTGATGTGGCCCCCGAGCCAAAATATTTGCCCACCCCTGGGTTAAGGGCTTCTTCAAGTGCACAACAACACAGCGTTTACCTTGTCAGCTCTGGGATCTGAGTTAGTGGCCCAGCCGTCGCCCTGCGTGTGAACACTCACCATTTCGTTTGTACACCAGCAGTCCGTTGGGCCCTCTGAAGTCCATTTTGTGTCCGATGCTCATAGTGTCCAGGTGCTGGGACATCTTGCCTCCATCAGGATAGCTGGGGTGAGTGTTTTTGTGATATATCTGGGTGAAACATGGGCACAAGTCATGAGACCCTCTCCCCTAATTAGCCCTACAAGCCATGGACCCTCTCCCCTAATTAGCCCTACAAGCCATGAGACCCTGTCCCCTAATTAGCCCTACAAGCCATGAGACCCTCTTCCCTAATTAGCCCTACAAGCCATGAGACCCTCTCCCCTAATTAGCCCTACAAGCCATGAGACCCTCTCCCCTAATTAGCCCTACAAGCCATGAGACCCGCTCCCCTAATTAGCCCTACAAGCCATGAGACCCGCTCCCCTAATTAGCCCTACAAGCCATTCGGCAGATTAAGACTGTAACCCTTATTTGAAATCTTTCAGAAGCTTGCCGTTACAGCGACACAGATGTCGTACCTTGACCACCAGGTCCACAAAGCCCCGGTCCTCGTCACTGGAGACAGGAGTGTAGGCCCTGATCACCAGGCTCCCATTCACCTTGGCCGACAGGTACACATGCTGGCCTGGGGGGGGGGGGGGGTGCACGGGGTATAAGAGGCAGGAGAATGCAGCCCCCAGATCAGCGGGTATGGCGTGTGATAGGGTAGAGGCACTGTCACACACGTTACCAATGAGATCGGCAGGAAGCGTCAGTACCTATTGGCAGCCCAAGGACGTGTGTGGGATTGGGAAGGGCGAAGCGAAAACGCTTTGTGTCATGACTTATGTCCTGCGAAATGGGAATACCGGAATTACTCTTAAAAATCTCTACGGTTCAGAGTATCACTGGCAGACCAACTCAATAGCAGCATGAACTTGCATTAATCAGTGACTAGTCGTTTAGCCTCGCGGGCGTAAGATCACAGTGGCTCACAGTGAACTCTCGGCCTACCTCTTTTTCAACGAGTGACAGTGAATATTTAACCGTGGGATCCAGTAGTGTCTTTGGAAGCTTCTGACCAGCACCTCGGAGAAGGAAGTAAAGCCCCGAAAGGACCACCACAGAGGCACCGACCACAACAGGGACTGTCTGTCAGTTCAAACACACAGACATCAAATCATGCAGACAGACACTGCGTAAAAACAAAAACACAGATGTTGGCAGGACAATAAAAAAGGAACCGCTTCTCACCAGACTCTCCATGCTGACGGACGATGTGTTGCTGTCAGGCCGTCACCGCAGTGTGCACAGTGGGCCTGAGCTGGGTTCTGTCCCTGGAGGATGACCTTTGCACCGAGGCGGTCTAGGGAATGGAGGGCCAGCTGGGGGAAAGGTAATGGCGGGCTGATGGACCAATAGGAAAGAGGGACTCACCATGACACATCCATTAGAAAGCACTGCTGCGATCCACACGGTGGAGGAGAACGGACCGGGATCACACCAACGTTTCATCATTCTGGGTTGGAGAAACAGTGGGAAGGCGTACGTCCATGGCTCGGGGGGTTTCATTGGTTGGGTGACCTTGCGTGTGTGTGTGTCTAATCAATGATAATATTTCCAGGCAAGATGACAACTTAACTTATGGATTGATATTAGTAGTTTTCTGTTGAATTTACCAGTAATTTAATTAGTTCCAACATGAGGACAATAGTCTTTAGCAGTGACATTAGTTCTAAACTATATAAATAGGGACCATAGTCTATAGCAGTGATATCAGTTTTCAATTATATAAATAGGGACAGTAGTCTATAGTTGTAAATTATATGAATAAGGACAGTAGCCTATAGTTTTAAATTATATACATAAGGACAGTAGTATATAGCAGTGATATTAGTTCTAAATGATATAAAGACTGTAGTCTATAGCAGTAATATGCAACTGTTTTTAATTAATATTACACTCATGCACTTTATAATAAAAGAAAATTACAAAGCCAGTACAATGATGTTATGTTGTCATTCCGACTGATCCCTCAAATCCATGGATTGTATGCTGATTGAATGTTAAGCTTCTTAAGCTGTACGTTTAAACTTCCGTCTTCTTCAGGTCTCCTCTGTACATGCAAACAGCAGAACACTCCTTGGCTCCAGTGGATTAGCACATGGTGACACAGTCAAGTCTAACAGGGTTCTCCAGATGACTCAACTTCAGAATCATTACAGTCATCATCTGTGAAAGACATCTCTTCCGGCCACTCGTCACCCCACTGTGACAGGGTCCTGAAGGAGTCAGATGGGTCTTCAGTGGAGGAAAACCCTGAAACACAGAGACTTACTGACCCACACTGGAAACTCAAACAATAACAACAAATAGACCAACACTAGAAATGGATAGAAATACATATAGACCCACCCTGGATACATATAAATACATAGACCCACATGGGAACAAAGAGAAATACATATAAACTCACAGACGTTCACAGATTTTCTGTAGGGAAAATACATATATTATTCACTCTGTTCTTGGGTGCAATAGTTTACAAAAGTTCACATTGGTGTCTTACCCAGAAGGCAATCTATGGATGATGGAAATATGAATGAGAATAATAACATAATGACGGAAAGCAGTCCATTTTTCTTTGCATTAACAAATATCTCCAGAAAAGGACCCCCAAGCCTATTGTCTCAGCAGGAAAACGACAAGGAGACCACATTATCCGGCTTTGTGGAAGAGAATACATTAATCCACATAGGTCTTGTGGAAGGCTGGTCAGGCTGCAGTGTGCACATCTCTATTTCCAAGCCCAAACAGCTCTCTGTCGCCTCTCAGTACAGATAGTACCGAAAGATATGAAGATGAAAGATATGGATATTGTCTCACTTGTTTACACCATCTCTGCCAATGTTATGTTTAGCATTTTTATCACCTTGAAATGTATATGTATATTTTCATTTACAAATGTGGTAAAGCAGCAGCACAGAGCCACATGACCTTCCTCCCTCACCATGAAGTTGTCCCAGGATCCAGTCTGTGAGCATAGGAACGGAGGTGTAGACTCCTGGCCTCTGGAACTTTCCACAGCTGTCCCTTCGGCTGATCACCCCCAGGACAAAGTAACCAGAGTCCTCTCTCTGACACACCAGGGACCCTCCAGTGTTCCCCTGGAAGTGGACAGGTGATATTTAAGTTTCTGTCAAACCAAACTGGGATGACCAGGTATTCTGAAGTATTTCACACAAGGTCTAATAGATGGTGTGAATGCACCCTACTATATCGGAGTGTGACATAGTCTCAAATTCAAGTATAAATTGTCCCTCTTAATTAATGGGCTCTATGACATGGTTGTAAACCATAGTTTTGAAACATCACCACCAGGGGGCAATGTAGGATAACTTGATTGACTAAAGTTGGGTACGCTGCTGTTCTACGGTTATTGCCAACCCCCATCAATCCTCTGTGTTACTGTGTTTGCAGTGGTGCCATGAGCTCCCTGTTCCCCACCGTACAGGTGTCCAGTCCGTGACGCTGTGGAACCCCAGCACACAGCATTCTAGGAGTCAGAGTCAGACGACCAGCGTAGTAACGTTCACAAACCGCACGGCTTACCAGAGGCACCTCTAGAGGTGTACCAGTGCTGTTCCATGTTCTACCTGTTGGGTGACATCCCCGAAAACGGAAACATATACATGATGACATGCCAAAATCCCTGACAAACACACATACACCCACAATCTATGTATTTAAAATACTGATCTTACATAACAAAAGATCTGATACAACTGTGTGTACAAAATACAAAACAGTTTGTTAACACCATCTGTGCTAAAATCTGTTCACGCTATGTAATTCAAAACCCTCTCACAACTGAGGCTTTAAAATATTATATAAATGTGTGATCCGTTAGGAAGTGTGTTGTTATGATAATGAAATACCAGGATTCTTTCGTAAATGCACTGGGAATATGAAATACCACTATTCTTTTCTTAAATGCATTGAGAATATGAAGTACCAAGATTCGTTCTTAAATGCACTGAGAATATGAAGTACCAAGATTCGTTCTTAAATGCACTGAGAATATGAAGTACCAAGATTCGTTCTTAAATGCACTGAGAATGGTCCAGAACCAAGCTGCTGCCCGAAGCTGGGTAGAAACCACAGCACAACCAGGTCTCTTGTACAGTTGATCTACAACTAGATCAACTACCAGCCTTCACCCTGTTGACATAAAGCCCCTGGCCACAGACTCAATGCGATCTATTGTTTTTGGGAGGTTTTTTTTGTTTTTCATTGTAAAACTTGTGAATCCCATTTTCTGAATCCAAAGGCGTCAATCATCCAGATGAATTGCAGGGATGAACTCCCCCAGTCCCTCAGTTCTCGTACACTGTCATATACAAAAATGGTTCCCTAAATGTTTTATGCTATCCGGGTACTGTTTGTACATACACACAACCCCTGTATTCACATAAACAAGCCTTACACAGACTCAATGCGTTACAACCATGTCTTTGCTTTGTCATCATGCAGTCTTGTTGTTCATCAAACAAAGGATGGCATGGAGCTGTCCGTACCCATCTGACCTTCCCACCAGGACAGCATGCAGACCAGGGAAGCTGGGACTTCCTGTCCCAGTCGGGGCAGACAGATGGACTGGGAATGCTCATTGAGAAGCAGCGAGGAGTCCAGCTGTAGCAGGGCAACATCATTCTCCAGGGACGAGGGGTCATACTGAGGGTGGACCATTATCATCCTCACCCCCCGACGCTACGGGGCCCGGAAAGACAGCAAGACAGAGAGAGGTGAGGAAGACGGGTGAGGGAGACGTGGAGAGGCTGACAGGGTTTTCTCCACCCTACCTGTTGTATCGGGCCTCCCGTCTCCACCAACAGTGAGCTGAATGATTCTTCCTTCCTGTGTTTGTTTTTAGGGGGAAAATAGAGGTTCTGAGGAGTTTCACAACTAACATGTTTACAAGCCTTTTAGAAAGACCTCACATATAATAGAAAAAGGTGTTATAAACACTCTGTCAATATTGTCATTTTTATTACCATTTTCCTCTCTGAATAGGAATGGCCTGCGTGTGAATACTTTACGTACAGTTTGTATAAATATTTGTAGGATACGTCTATGTGTTGGTGCAAATCATACAGGCCAGGCAGGCAGTGAGCAGCAGTCAGGACCCAGTCTGGCCGGACGATGGCCCCAGTGCAGATGTTCTCAGTGTCCAGGCTGAGGCGCACCTCCCAGGGCCAGGAATGCAGCGAGGGCCCCGGTACCCCCAGAGACTGACTGTGGGTGGAGGCTGCAGGAATATCAGGCATTCCACACGGGGCTAGGCGGTCACACACACACACAAAAGAGGTCACATGTGCAGGCGGGCATAGGCACACACACACACACACGTACAGACACAAATAAACAAAGACGCGCACACACAAAGACAGGAACGCATGCCCACACACACACATGATTACATACACACACATTCATACAGACACACACACACCATTACATTTGCCCTTCAGACCATGCATGAACACCTGTTGAGTGATTCTCACTGCGGCATAGAGAAGCACCAGACGTTTCGTGGACAGAGAAGACAAGCCCACAGTGTGGACGAAGCAGGAACTGAGACCAAGGCTGGTGTGAAGGTATCTCCGCTGTCTTTGACATGGTGTACACGGCAAAGGAAAGGCAGATCTGAAGACAGCCCCGGTACCGACCTGACAGCGTGTGGCGAGTGTGAAAATGATCTGCATCCATGTTCAGCTCCTCCCCGTCCTCCTCCAGCAGGTCTGAGTGAGGAGCCACAACGGTCAAAACATGTGACCTGACAGCTAAATAACTACAAAATTCGATATGGTTGCGGCCTGAGATATCCCCACTGTGGCAGTATTAATAATTTTCCATTTAAAAAGTATTGTCATTGACGTCTATAACTGTTTTTACCTGGAGCATTTGTTTATTATTGCATTTCTGAAAAGTAACATACTTCTCATGGCTCAGGGGTATCAGGCAACATCGACATGTACCGTAAACGTTGGGTTAGGGTTATGTCTATATATTGCTTTATGTTATAAACATAGGGTATGGTCTGTGGGTTATGTCTAAATATTGGTATACGTTATAAACATAGAGTTATGTCTATGGGTTAAGTCTATAGATTGGGTAATGTTACGTCCATGCCTTTGTTTCGGAATGATTTTATTTCTGACTTCAGTTCTTCATCACCTTTCCAGCATGGCCGTCCTGCCGTGATCAGAATGTGGGGCTTGTGTGTGTTGGTTTCGTTCAGATGTCCAACTCACCCATCTTGCTAATGAATGAGACGTTGGCGTGGAAGCCTCCGAAGGTTACCGTGGAGTCGGAACTGAACCGAAGGACCATTACGTTGTCATAGCTGAGGACCGGAGGAGGCACAGTCCTCCCACACAGCTTCGCTACAGAGGAAGACAAACATTACCCTCCACAAACTGACTGTGGATGAGGGTTGGTTTTCCATCACTGTGATTCACCAGGTAGGTTGATTATAACCAATTTCATATTTTCAGCACTGAAAATATTAGACGAAGGGGAGGAAGTGCAATCAGGACGGACGCCCTTGCTCAGGGGCAGAATGACAGATCTTTCACCGTTTGGGGGGATTAGATTACCTATCTCGTCTTCTGCATCCACGTCTCCATATACTGTTAGAGAGTCATACTGGCACTCATCGGACTGCTCCAGGTCAAAGTCATTAAAGTCAAGCTGCAGGATGAAGGAGAACGAGAGGAGTTCAAATAAAAAGCCAGACAGCATGCGAGGTGCGTTGCAGATAGTTGTGTTGTAGTGGTCGAAAGGGCGTGAGAGTGGAGGTCACATTCTGTCCAGGCGGTAAACTGATCTACAGAACTCTCTCCCCATGTAAGCAGGGGGAGCCAAACTCTCTCTGCAACGTGGTTAGTGTGTTCATGTGATCCCCCCCGGGTTGAGAGATCGGCGTGTGTGTGTGCGGTATTTATTCCGTCCCTAACACATGCCACCAGACGGGAATAACCGCACCGGCCACTGCCCATGACATCGCCCGCCGTGATGTGTCACCTTGACGACGTGACCCTCCGGGGCGTAGAGGACCCAATGGCAGACGGAGTCGTGGCTGTAGGATCTTGGGTAGTCCGGACTGTGTACCGGGTTCTGATCCTGGACCAGTGCCAGGGTCACGCATCCCACCGCTGCACACAACAACAACAAAAAGAGGCATTGTCAGCTGCAGGCCCCGCCTTCTCCGTGGCTCCACGCTCCTGCCGTGGCAACGATTAACCCCCTGACAGTGCGTGAGCCTCTGTGGAACACTGACACAGTGTGGCAACCGGTTTATCATGGACCCTTTGCGACTCATTACCGGGTCACAGGACGTCCGTGCGGCCCCTCGGCTTATCCGCAGCTACAGAGTGAGACCCCACGATGAACGTGTCTGTGTGTGTGTGTGACTGTCTAGCAGCGGCCGGGAAGGGTGGGGCTCGGCTGGAATTTCAAGAGAGTGATCAGGGAGTTCAGTCCATTGTCATGAAGTCAGAGAGACTAGGCACATCCTGTCAGAAGTACCAACAGACCCGGCTCCACCCTGCCCTGAAGGCCTCTGCCGAACAAGTGCTCGTCATAAACAGAGAGAACGTGAGAAATATTTAGCAGAAAAACAAACACCACGAGGATCCATCCATCGCTGCCACCGGCTGTTTCACATCCTCCTGAACCTGTTGAACACTAGTCAGACACGGGGGCCTCAGAGGACTCTGGGTCTCAGGGAGTGGCTCTGTATGAGGTGGGTGGGGTTATGAACCAAGGAGGTGTGGCCGGTCACGCTGGTTACTCACCAGGCTGAGTATTCCCCTCCACTGCTCGGAATCGAACAGCAAATCCACTTCCTGTTCCACTGACGTCAGTCACAAAGTGAAGAGATGCACTGTGGGAGTCGATGAGCACTGGGGGAGGAGGCGCGCTGCCACAGAACCTCCCTGAGAGACAGCCGGTGGAGGATCAACAAGTCAGGGCTCCAGTGGGAGTAGGGGAGTAGGGCGAGGGAGTAAATGAAGCAGCATGATTTCTCACCAACGGGCCTCTCTGAGTCTGTGCCCACAAATACTGTGAGCTGGTCACTCTGACAGAAGGTGTCATTCTCAATGTCTAATTCCAGGAATTCCATCAGAATACGCCCCCCAACAGGAATGTTAATGGACCAGGAGCATATCCTATGAGAGAGAGGTGCTATGGAAAACGAATGATGCATCTTGGATGTTCAACAAATGTATTGCTTCATCATCTAAAACACGCTAGGCCAATCTATTACTTACTTTGTGAAAAGCAGTCACAAGTGTTCAAACTTTGTACATAATGATTACATAATATCTGGAAGTCAGTCACATATATCCCATGAGGACACGGTGTTGAGCCCAACCCTCCCTCCCTGTAAGAGGCCTGGATACGGTCACTGGTTGACACCCACTCATTGTTGTTGTATAGACGACCTGGAAGACTGGGGTTTCTGATGAGACCTTCTCTACCACTCACAGCCCCATCCTTCACACTGCAAAGTCCTGAAACACACACACACAAACACACTCACAATATACACCCAATACAAACACACAATACATTCACACACAATACACACAGACGCAGAGGGCGTGGGTGCAGTGTACAGGCATGAGCAAACACAGTGTGGAATTAATGAGACGGAATGCGTACTTGATATGGACCTTTGGTTTGGATTTGCATCTGCTGCAGAATAAAACACAACAAAAAAAAAAAAACATAATTCTCAGCCCATCTGTTATGTGAACAAATTCAGACCTGAATGGCGTCACACGGATATACTAGTGCTAAAGAGGGTTAGATAACCTTCTTTGAGTTTGGTTTTGATCCAGGGCAGGAGCATCTTGACGTCAGTGAAAACCCCTGGGGATCCCCTCTTGGCCGGGGACTTGGCCTTGTTGTTCACCCAGCTTCGACCACAGCCTTTCCCCCAGGAGGTGACCCCCACCACAGCCAAGTGGCCACCCTTCCTGGGGCAGATCAGAGGACCTCCAGAGTCTCCCTGGAGAGGGGAGAATCATTTGATAAGGCACCTTGGAATGTTGGCTAGTGTATAGGCCGAGGAGCAGATATTACCCTATTTCGTCAAGACATCCTCCATCAGAAATAGGATAGGAACCCATCGAAGCAATTAAACAGCTGCGGTATTTACATGCATTTGACTCTCAGAAAGCATTCTCTGTTAACCTCTACCTGGCAGGCATCCTTTCCTCCATTCTCTGGACCAGCACATAGCACCGTGAGGGGGGGCTGCGTGGGTCGAAGGGTCTTGAGAACATACGTGCACTTAACAGGCTCCACCAACTCCAGCTGCACCTCTCTTAGAACAGCAGGTAGACGACCACCTGAATATGGGCACAGAGGTTCTGATCCCAGATCTGTTTGCGATGTCTTTATTGGCATTTTGGAACCAATTTCATAACCAATAGGGCTGAACATCGAGAAAATCCTTCTAAAGAGTCATGTATCCAAGTTCAAGTATTACTTTGGAATCTAATTTCGAAATTTAAGGTGGGCCTTACGCTCTTTTGTCCTTCCCCATCCACTCACAAGGCAGCCGGTTCTGGGCGGGAAGCTCTCCGTGGCCAAAGGCAGGCATATGGGCTGAACATGGAGTCCTGTGGAGTGTGTCAGCACAGAAACTTCAGAAAATGTCCCCAAGCTAAGTCAATGGGAGACATGTTGTCCATGAAGGAGTGCGACGCATTGACAGGACAGAACATTACATCCTATGTTATGGTAAAGAGGAAACCTGCCAAATCGGATGTGTCCATTGATTCGTAGCAGTGCTATGTCATAGCTCATAGGGGAAGCGTGCCGATACTTCTCATGTACTTGGATTGTCTTCACAGTGAAATTCTGCTCCCCCTCATCAGGAACCCTCTGGTCGAATTCCCCAATGGCAACATTCAGGTTTCTCATAAAGGCTCTACGGTGAAAGGTTGCGTTAGGCACCAAAGGGAAGGAATGTCCCAAAAACCTGAGTTTGAGACGGGATGGAGCTTACTTAGAGGAGCTGGTGAAGCAGTGGGCAGCAGTCAGGATCCAGTGGTCAGTCAGTATAGCCCCTCCACAGAAATGAGAACCCCTGAACCTCAATGAAACCTTCAAATCATCAAAGAGATATTTGTGAGCCTGTATGTGGGTTATCCTCAGAGCTAAATGTCTAAAAAGTGTGTGATGCATACAAAACAAAATCACTTGCCAACCAAGGGTGGGATCCATATCTTGCCTCTAACCCTCCAACGATTCTCAAAGAGTGATCAAGGAGGTTCCTGACCTGTGGAACGCCACACTTTGGATCTGTAACTGGATAAGAATTGGGCATGTTGAACATTTCCACTAGAGAGAGAATAATTACTTTGTCATCAATATACATTTCATAACTTACCAGAGAGATGACCTGAAATGCCAGTGTTAAAACTGTAACACAAAAAGAGCAGGACATTAGTGGTCTTCAGTCGTGGCCCTCCCATTCTGTCTGGGGTCTGGCTGGCTCGCCGACGGGGTTTATATGGTGGCTTGTTAACCAGACAGCAGGCAGTTGTAAAGAACAAAGCCGGGCTGGAGACAGAGACGATAAGATGGACGTGGGAAGTGCATCAGCCCCTCATACTGGCCCAGACAATCACTCCGGGTGATGCTTCGTCACAAAGTTAGAAGGCAATTATCACTGAACAAACATATGTATATACAGTCGGACAATATCATATCCAGATATTTTTGACCATGCCTTTATTTCTGTTATTTTAACTGAACTGGCTGTATTGTTATCGAACCTCCAGGTATTCAGTTGGTGTCTTAAATCAAGGACAGGCT
>JACXGK010001690.1:23734-65158 GCA_016801125.1 Novumbra hubbsi
CGGCTTGAGGAAAGCACCGCCACGAGAGGATCGGCTTGAGGAAAGCACCGCCACGAGAGGATCGGCTTGAGGAAAGCACCGCCACGAGAGGATCGGCTTGAGGAAAGCACCGCCACGAGAGGATCGGCTTGAGGAAAGCACCTCCACGAGAGGATCGGCTTGAGGAAAGCACCTCCACGAGAGGATCGGCTTGAGGAAAGGACCTCCACGAGAGGATCGGCTTGAGGAAAACAACATTTACTGAAGTCAGATTTTCATCTTGTCACTGGGCCAGTCAGAGGAACAAGGAGACACACATTTGTGAAAGAGCTCACTGAATTCAAGTGTGGTACTGTAATATGATGCCACTGTTGTAACAAGCCGACTCAATAACAGCAGAGATCTGGGGTTGGACTAGGCCCCTTAGTTCCACTGAAGAGAAATGTTAAGGCTTCAGCTTACTAAAACATTTTGGAATTCTATGCTTCCAAATTTATGGGAACAGTTTGGGGAAGGCCCTTTTCTGTTCCAGCATAACTGTGCCCCAGTGCACAAAGCAAGGTCCATAAAAGAATGGTTGGACGAGTTTGGGGTGGAAGAACTTGACAAGCCTGCACAGAGCCCTGACTGTAACCTTATCAAACGCCTTTGGGATTAACTAGAATGGAGATTGCGTTTCAGGCTGTCTCATCCAACACCATTGTCTGACCAAACCCATGCTCTACTGGAAGTACCCCATTACCAATCTCTCCCCAGATACCCATGAGACTCTTTCACTTGAAGACATTGTTTAAACGTAAAAAAATTGGCCATCGGCACTTAAACTACTGCACATATATCCAGCAAGTTAATGACCCTGAAATGTGTTATATTCACTTCCACTCAAGTGTAGTTTCACCTCATTGAATAGGGTTTTTACTAATAAATTAAGGGACAAGGTCTTGGCCAATTCAAAGTTTGTGCTTTGATGCATTTTTACAAAGACAATCTGAAACATTACTTATATATTAGACGCAGATGTAGATGGGTGGGTGGTTACGGCACCCCTTTGCCAGGGTGTGGTGATTCTGATACAGAGGGGAAATCTGTGTTAGACTGCTACTCAAATCGATCCTCCACCCGCTTTTATAATAAAAACATTAATCTTTTTAATGTGTGGAGGGTCTCTAAAATTTTAGAGAAATGTTCTTTTGCTCACAAACCCATAATCTCTCCACCTGAATTGACTACTTTCTGATTACATACCCTCTAGACCAGTGGTTCTTAACCCATTCCTCAGGGAACCCCAGCCAGTCCGGGTTTTTGAACTACCCTTTAGCTAGCGCACATAATCCTCAAGCCCATGATTAGTGTATCTGCTGTGCTTGTTCAGGGCTCCAGCTAAGATGTGGAATGTCTGGGGTTCCCTGAGGAATGGGTTGAGAACCACTGCTCTAGACTGTAATACAAAATCAAATAGCATGGTAATCTCAGCTTTCTCCCAGTAAATTATTGCTGGCAAAAACACAGACCTTTCAATATTTGATAAAGGTAGAACTGAAGAGTTAGAACATGAAAAATAAAGTTGATCTTTAGTAGAAAAGAAACATTAAAAACTTTCTTGAAATCTCTTGGTATCAAGAGAAAATGGTTTCTGACCCAATAGACCAATACAATAGACCCAAATTATGTTTAGCAACACAAAAAAAGAAACAAAAAAAATCTACTGGCCAGACAGCGATGTGTAAAATTAAGAGCACCAATATAATTCAGAGGTTCATCTTTGACTGGGAAATGACACAAATTACAGATAATGTTCATTGTACAAATATCTGGATGAGACAAAACTCTGGATAAGGTTATTAAAGCAACTATTGAAAACAGAAATATTTGGAAGAGGTATAAAAGCTGATTTCTCTCTTCAGCACAGATCAAAAGATGTCATGGCCAGACTAGTTCACCAGGTCAGACTCCAACAGGAACTCATGATATACTCCAAAGTGTCTCTTTAATAAACCATTCTCTACAATGTGACCTAATGTGGAGCTTGCTGTAATATCTCTTAATGCTGAAAAGGAGAATGGTTGAATGGTCCTTCATATGTGCAGCTTTCAAGAAAGGTACCATCCTAGATGGAGTAGTGAAATGGATTTAACTTCTATATAGGACCCCGCTGGTAGATTACTCACCAACCAATACTTGTTCCTGTCACTAAACCACCACAGAGGGATGAGAAGGTGGGAGCCTCCTGCCCAAACAATACAGTCACAATACATATATAATACAAGACACTAAACGAAACAGCCATTTACTGGGACAAAGTTGAAGGACACCTAAAGAAGCACTGTGCATTGTAAATGCATGGCTATGGGTCTGGCCATTAACACCAGTAATAACTTATGCTAACAACCAGGATGTGGCTGCTGGAAATCCATCCTTCATTTGTGTCTCTAAATGTTTGTAAGTATCTGAAGGTCTGAATTATTGAGAGAAAAATGAATAGCAAATTATAGCTGAAGTCAAATAAAATCTAATTAACTGATATTAGTGGTAGACAATAGGTTATATGAAGAAAAAATCTTATATTTTTCCTCCCCCCCATACACCTTTGACACAAACCAAGACTGCAGTTACATTTTAGGTGAAAGACCACCTAGGAAGGCTTACTTACCAGGAGCAGAAGTGTCTGGTTGTCAGGGAGGACAGAAGAGAACTGTTTATGAACGGTCAGGGGGGAAGCAACCTTGGGTTATGTGACAGATCATCCCGTACTTCATGGACATTTCAGATAAACACAGTTTAAACACATGTATCTTTTATCTAACTTTTGTAACATACTTTTCCCAGTTTGTTCCCTACAACAGGGGGCGGTAGCTGTACGCGCTTCTTGCGTCAAACCGGGAGGGCGTCCCTCTGTCTAAGCCTCCAAGCCTGTGGATCTCGTTTACCCTGCCAACGGGTCCTAGCTCCCACCTGACAGGCTCAGTAGTGACTCAGCCCTCAACTACAGTTGCTAGGTGTTTTAGCTCAAGGTTTACCATCTAACCAATATGCATCTGGTGATGCTGAGAGACAGGCGAGGAAAAAACATCAATAAACCTAATACAATTGCTACAGATTTGGTGGCCTGGTGTTACTTGGCGTTAAGTTGTGTTTCTGATGTCGTTAGAGCACGTTGAAGTAGGTGACCAAAGCGCTCTGGAGAATTGTGACCATTAGTGTGGATTCACATGGATCTTGTGGAAGCATCCTACAATGGGCATGTAGAAATAACGTTCACATGTCCTGATTTGGCACAAAGTCAACAACGTTGCATTTGCCAAGCTGAGCAGAGGTACCAAGAGCATTTATATTCATTTATTATGATGATGTTGGTCTCAATTTACTTACCAAATCATTTATAGTAACAAACAATTTATTGAAGTGAAACAAACAGAAGGAGCTTAAGACCCTAAGACCACAGCAAATGTGTGGTCAGACAAATATATATTACACTCTAACAGCACCGCTACATTGGAAACTGCATAGCTGTAGGGTATGCCGCATTTTTTGAATTTAGATCAGCCAAAACAAGTACAGCAAATAGTATTTGTTCCTTTGAAGTATGTGCACGTGGGATAAAACCTCCTCTGTTTAGGAATTTCCTACTGGAATCACTGGGGTCAAGTTTGTTGGCAGTGATTGTAAGACTAGTAATTGACACAGGCTGAAGACTGCTAGATGAACCTAAAAACATCTTTAATTTACTTGGGGAGAAACCCTTGGCAGGCTGTACTTGGAACTTATGAAGCATCTGAACATAACCAAAGACACTAGACACCATCTCAAGTATGCTAACAAAGAGAGAAAACCATTTAGCATTAGAAGCAGCTGGTCCGGCATCCAAGTATTGTATTCACTTCCTCAAACTTCAGACTGTGCCAGCACCTTAAACTGGAATAATAAAGCACAATGACCAGATCCTCTTCATGTGGTGACCGCTGTTGTGCCAAGAAGTGTGAAACAAGCTACAGAACAGTATGGTTTTCTTTTAGAATTACCACCTATTAGATTCTATTCTTAAACAAAATATTACATTCAATGAGGGTTTGAGAGTTTATTCCTTCTTTTTGGTTTACAAACAAAAGGCACCCATTGATAAAAATAAAAAACATTACATTGACTGTGGAAAAGTTTAAACCCTGTGAAAACAGCAGAGCACATAAACCTAAGCATTTATTCGGTGAACCTATGGTAAACAACACATTGGTTATAGGACAGATCTTTTAACAGGAAAACACTGTACAAAAGGAAACCGACAAATTACAAAAGATTCTGAGGGCAGACAAAAAGGCATGAAAAATGTTAAACTAAATCAACTTATGTCCAGGTGGGTCTTGTGATATGATACAGTAAAATGAGCATGAATGTAAAGTGTTACATGTGCAATGCCCATTGAATAGAAGACCATCAGATCCAGTAATATGATCCCCAGCATACCTCAATCACTGGCAAGAAATAGGAAACCCTGAATTCGCTTTTCCATTGCTTTTGTTCAACAAATGTAAATACTACAGAAAACCAAAAACGGCAAAGCCACATACCAGAATGTTACACACTCAAACCGTTAATCCAAAACACACGGAACATGATTGCAAAAGTGAAATCATGGACTTCAAAAAATAAGAGGTTGCGATCAAAACAGTTCACCACAGACATGACAACATATTGAATGCTTTATACAAACAACTTCAGAATTACTGTACCAAGGATTCAGGAATCATAGGTTGCTTTTTAGTAAGCTGTGCAAAGTCAGGCTGTGTTAACTATTACATTCATAGAAAGATGTTACACATAAAAACTGACACAGAATTGACAGCTTTGACATGATGCAGTAACTCCCATGTAAAGTAACATCCCATTGGGCACAGACATCAGTTCAACATCTAGTTTTGATTAACATTTGGTTGTCAACCAAAGTGAAATCAGCATGTCATTGGATTTGGGTTTGAAGTTGAGAGAAGAAAAGAATAGACAAAATTCTTAGGTTGACAAATTGGTTTTCCACATTGACTCAACGCAAACAAATAGCATGTTACAAGGCCATGGAAACACGGATTCAATGAACAGTTGCCCAATAGGGTGGTATACAGCAGCTTAAAGGACAGGTTGACTATTTTTTAACCAGGACCAGGATTCAATGTAAAAGTGGGATTATTTGCAATCCCCAAGCTTCACTTTATAACAAGTAGCCGCTTATACAATGCAGGGAAAATGTATCTTCTAGTGAAAATTAGCCAGCTTCTTGCTAGTCAGCCTTGAAAGTATGAAAATTGTGGCATGCAAGGACACAGAAAGCAGCATGTGTGGAAAACATCCCCAGGTAAGAAATCATCCTCAATTGGAAATACAACGAGAGGTATATTAATCCGTTTGTACGACTGTGGCCGGCAGAACTTTCTGGCTGATAGCTTTTTAGCAAATCTGGTCAGACCTGAAACATTCCATTTAATAGCGGCTGGGAGAATTGGAAAAGCAGCTTACTATGAATGAAAACCCAGACAGACTGAAATGCGCATTTTGGGCTTTTAGGTTAAATCTAGCTCCAAGTCTCAATTTCTGAGGAAAAAAAGAGTAATTCAAACTTTCCTTTATATTGAAAACTTCCACCATCAGCCTTCCTCAATGTTCATTTCCTCAGTTATAAAGGCAGGGATAAAACATGAAACAAAGTTATTTTTTTATGTTATACGCATTAAATGGAGTCATTCCAAACTTCATCAGCCATGGAGAAACAAGAAATGAAAAGTGGTGATCAGTGACCATTGACATTGAAACGATAATTGACATGTGTTTTCTTATATGGAACTCAATGTGGTCATCCAACTCATGCTAGTTTGGCTGGATTGCATGAAACCGGATTGAAAGTCGTGGTATGAGAACATACACCACAAACATGACATCACAACATTTTATTGTAGCAATTGCAGGAGTGGTTCATTATAGCACTACGAAGTCTTAGTGGTTTGTTGTGTATTTCCAACATACCTCAGCTAAATGCTATATCCAAGAACACTAAAACACGCAACATCTAAGAACAGCTCTTAGGCCTGGTATATTGGCCATACCACACCCCATGCCTTATTGCTTATTCATAATCCACCGTACCTCAGCTTTCAAAATACATAGCGTTAATATCTTGATTTTACAGCCATTTCTTTTAACAAAATATTGCAAACGTTGTTCAATTAAGGAAGGATGAGGGCCACTTTCTGCTTCTGGTGCACTGCGTTCCCAACCGTGAGTCTCAAACAGCCCTGTGAAGTGATCACGTAATCAGATGTGGTCTGGTACTATACAGCCACTGTCTTCCCATGTTAAGTGCCTCCCTGTGGCATTTTCAGCCTGCATGCCGTATGACAGCAGAGTCAACTTGTCCTTTAAGCTGGTTCAGTTGAATTGGCTTCCAAGCTTTGCTTTAGTGAACTTTTAAATAGCATAAAAACACTCTGTAAGTAAGATTTAAATGTTAATGTCTATCTAAAGATATCAGATCTAACTGATATTTATAACATGGTTATAGACAAATTCAGGCACAGTTCACACAAAGTTTGTAGTTCCAATGTATAATGGAAAAAGAATGATGAAGACCTTCCTACAAAATCGGGCCATACACCCACGGTAGATGTCAGTAACAATATGGCAAAATGGACACTCCAGAAGTCAGACAACGTACAACCACAGACCAATGCTCTGTCTATCCCAATAGAAAAAAAAATCCTAAGTGCACAACCCACCTGGGCAAACAAAAAACACCTTAGAGTGTTAAAGTGTGGCAAGACAGTGTTACATCGGGAAGAGGAGATCTCTCCTGTGCATTTCCCCAAACTAGACAACAAATGTGATCCAAAGCAGAAAACAAAGCTCCAATGAGACACTCCGATAAATGTCCATGACGTCGACCATTTGGGGAAAGACGGTTACAGACTAAGCTGTGCTAATCTAAAAGCCGTTCTCAAGAAACCAAACCCCACCCCTCAAAATCAAGCCCCCAGAGCGGTTGCCTGTTCTGAGCTGCAGAAGATGATAGCTACTTTAAGATAAAATCATCAGCAGACAGTCCAGTTAGAAATAGCTTGAATGCAAAACAAAGCAAACAAAATGCCAAAGCCACCAGCCAAATGGCTTCCTTCAGCCCTAGTCAAGTCATACAATGTAAACCATCCTTCAACACCACCGACTGACCACCCTTGGGGCTGTCAGCAAAGCAAGGTGCCCCAAAATGACCTCAGCACAACCCCCACCGTCTGGGAGCATTACAGGACCTGGAGTCCGGTTAGATTCATGCGTATTACATCACAGTTTTGAAAGCCGTGCCAGGAGACACCAGAAGACTCGCCGCAAACAGATTGGGACATAGTGACTTAACGGGTACGTCAGACCCTCAGGTGGCCCCAAATGATCCAGCGGATTTGCAGAGCTTTGTTAAATGCATAGCGACAGTATCTGAAGGCGGGCCAGGACAAAGGGAGTGACGGCGAACTGGACCAGGGTGGCTCAGTTGACATGGGCAGATGGGGTCAGGGTGACCAGGAGAACTCAGTATTTCATGGTGCTGGAGGCCCTGAAGTAGGACAGGAACTTGAAGCAGAGGCTGACCACAAAGTACCAGATGTTCCTGGCCATCTGGGAGCGTGCAATGAATACCCTCCAGATGAACACCACCAGGACGGTGTTGAAGGTGTAGCGGATGTTCCTCAGCCTGAAATGCACAGAAGGATTTGTTTTTTTGTTTATATTATGAACAGGAACTAATGTAGCTGCAACTCAGATATTGAGAAATAACTGAAGAAACACTTTTCTGGGAGGCTTGCATGTGAAGAGGACTTCCCTTGCTGAGATTAGTAAACACAAGCTACAGCCTAAACATTTTATCTGCTGGAATACAACGTCGCATGAATAGGACATTTAAATAAATCAATGCTGACGTGTGTTATAATATTTGTAATATTGTTAGATACGAGCAACCTTAGAACCGAGGTTTGCTTCAAATATAGATACATAACGTATACTAGGAAAGATAAGTAACTAGGAAATACTCTACATTAATCCGTAATTGTTTTCCTAGGTTCCGCAGGCATTTCTTCCAGTTAGAGAGCAATAGTACTAGTGACAGGAAGGGTTCATTGGACTTACTTGTTGAGGTGTTTGCGCGCAGCTGGAAGGCCTGACTCAGCCTCGTTCAGAACATACTTCTTCGTCCCCATGCAGTAGTTCTCCATGTACTCGGCCCAGTTCAGCTGGCGCACGTCGAAGTTGAAAGTCTGACAAAAAAAAAAAAAAAAAGAGAATACAAATCGATTTTTAGGAGCAACATGTGGAAAATGTTACTTTAATGTTAGAATGAAGTGGACACATGGTACTAAATTAGGGAACGGCCAAATGGACTGGTATAAACGTGGCACGGGATGGATTGGCCCCTACAGTCGGTTCAGCGGTATTCATCTAGAACATGGATTTTGTCATTGTTATAAACCAGGGGTCTCAACTCGGTTCCACGGAGGGCCGAGTGTCTGCAGGTTTTAGTTTTTTCCTGTAAATTGGTCCCAGGTTCAGACCTAAATAACCAGATGAGGGTAGACCTAACCAATCAGTGACATAATTAATCAATCAAGTACAAGGTGAGAGTGAAAACCTGCAGACACTCGGCCCTCCGTGGAACCGGTTTGAGACCCCTGTTATAAACGTTACGTTATCGGAGAAATGTTGGCTTGAAGAAGACAATAATGGCAAAGAGATTTAAATGATCAATTATTTTAGAAAATGGCATGCTTTCTGGATTTATTTATTTATGAATTCATGTTATAAGCGTACAAAACAATTTAGTATTTCAGCTTAACACCTCTAATTCTATTGTTCTGAGGTTCATTGTGTGACATTTGGCCTGATCACAGCACAGTTCACTCCTGACAATAGGTAGCTACCATTCCAGAGTCTCATACTCCTCAAACATCTTTTACTGCCAATAAAGGAAAACACTGATATATACACAGTTACGGTCCAAAATGTGTAATATACCATGATAGGAATGTTAGGCCACACTAACCATCCGTGTACTTGCATAGTTAATTCAACATATAACAATTTCAGACAGGCCCTGACTAACCAACACAATGACTCCATTCAATACCAAGCTGAATTATTCAATTGTTCTCAAACTACAACGCAAGCATTCGTTCCACAGCAAGTCTGCCACTTGACTATTGTGTCCTGTGCAGTTCCTCCAGAAAGATTACACAACCGTCACACAGTTCACATTTCTCTTAAACGTCTACATAAAGGGACTGCTTATACATTTTACACCGGCAATGACAACTAACATGAATAAAATGTGTATACTTTGGAGTAGGTTTAGTAAATAAAAATTAAAAAAAACGAAATAATAAATACTTGGAGAAAGCACCTTAAAGCAGAAATGCCAGCTTTCTATCATTTTGATTACGATTCTACAAACTATGAATCTCTCAGGGCAACATTCCCAGTGAGACCATATAGTCAATACAATATATCCACTGAATATTCCTGTCCATTAGCATTTACATGGATATGGAAGTATTGCTTCAATTTGACCCACATCCTATTGGGTTGACAGTAACCTAAACAGGCCTCTATACTGAGAGGAAGAAGCCCTGCCATGATGGGTGGGATGTTAGACAGGATAGTAGGGCATATAACAGTATTGGCACTGTATTATGAGTGCCGTGTGCAGTTTATCTAGTTAAAACATCCACACACAACAAGCATAAGAACCAATACGCATGTAAACTATGTGTACAATAAGTGTGGAATTTATCAATATGAACTTGACAATGTATCTAAATTCCACCCAAAAAACAACTATGCATAAGCAGAGTGGCAAGTGGAGGAATACAATGACTTCCTATACACTGCTTTTCAGATGTATATTTTTACATGTGGGACTCTTCAGAAACTCTCCTCAGCAGACGTTGGTTTGGTGAAAGAACTTACTTAGGTACTTTTCAATGGGACCTTATCAATCCGGCATCTCACTCAAGATGAGCGAGACTAAAAATACCCCCCTGCCTTCAATATCCGAGAGACCGTTCTCTTGAATGATTGGATTGCGTGGTGTATTTTAAGCCCAGAGGGGATGATTAGGGTGGTGTCAAAATGCAAACAGCCACGGTTGTGCACCACCGCTTCACCCTTCATCAACAGGGATCTCTACCGGTGTGCTCAAAGCGCCCCAAGGGATCTTCTGCTCCGTCACATTCTCCACGCCCACAAGCATTCCAGAAGGACCGCTTCAGCACAAGGCCGCAAAAACCAAGCCCACGGACCACAAACATTTCAAAACGACACCTACAGTATCAAACCACGCCTGTGGTAAGGCTGAGACAGGGGCGGGGCTAGTTGCCATAGACACGCCCACGCCGCTCATGACTGAGGCCAGACCCGACCAATGGATATAAAGCATTACCCTCTTGTCATCGGCGTCCATCTGGTTCATGAGCATGGTGACGTTGTCCGTGTTCCACACCCACGAGTGGCTGGTGAAGTACTCCAGGACCATCATGGCCTTGTGCAGCCGCGTGATGGTCTTCATCATCCTGGCGTTGGCGTGGAAACGGGGGAAGAGGTGATGTTAGGGTGGCGGCAACGGAGTGGGGGCACAGAGCTTGCCGAGGCGCGCGGTTTGGCACAAAGGCTCCAACGCGTTTGTGGCAAACCGCGCAGACATGCAGCTCCACATCCAACCGCTAACTAGGTGGAGTCTAAAGAGGTGGAGGTGGACGGGTGGTGGGGACTGGGGTCTGCCAAGTAGACAAACGGAAGGAAACCAGCGTGCCCTGTTGAGTCTTTGGTACGGGGAGAACATGATCAATCCAATTGGTGCATGTGGTTTTACAAACACAACATTTAGGCCATGTCCCGTAGATTGAAACATCTGACCCCAGCTCATTTTACAGCTCTATAAATGAAGTACATGCATCTATATTAACTCAATAAGGCACCAGTGGGGTGTGGGATATATGGCCAATATAAAACCGCTAAGGGATGTTCTTACACAACATAACAGTCATTAGCAGTAGTATCAGGGACAAACCCCTGCAGTGTTTAACTGCTGTTCAAAACTGGTTGCTAACACAATTTAAACAGTTAGGAACTCATGTCATAACTGTGGTATACAGGGATCTTCCATACCACAGCTTTTAGACAATCAGGATTCCAACCACCCGGTTTAAAATAGATCAATAGAACACAGGTAAGTGTATTCAAATTCTAGCATTAAAAAGCCAATTCCCTTCAAGTCTTCATTGTGGACACCTACAGGTCACAATAGCTTTAGACTCGAGGACATTGGTTGTGAATAGACCCAGTATAATTGTTTTCCCCCAATGGGAACAAGGGGCTAGACAGACATGAGACCAATCAGACAGGCACCAACCCAAATGAACATCTGACCCAAACCCCAACGAGCCCATGATGTAGAAAAAAACCCCCAGATAAGACAAGTTAGATGTATTTTCCCCACACAGACCCGCTAGGCTCTCAAACATTAAGCTCCAGGTTGACCATATAGACCTTCACTTGACCCACAGAAAATATGCATAGAGGGATTGTAAAATCTAGGAGGGCATTTGAGCATGTCTGCCTGACAAAAGCACAAGGTTTAAAAAAACGTGCACTCATTTAGTGGTGTTTTTTTCATGAAAATCCTAATCGTAGTTTAAAATGTCAATGAACAAACTTGTTTGAGGATTAATGGCCATGCCAAATTGCTTCAAACGCCAACATGCTTCTAATCAGAGCTCAGATGCCCTCCACAAAAATAGATGAACCAATAGGAAAAGAATCAAACATGCATGGGGAAAAAACATAAAAAGATTTTAGGTTACTTTCCAGTCGCTGAGGAACACCCACCCCCCCTCTATTCCCAGCAGAATTATATTTGTTTTGTTGAATCCTAAACCTAAACATTTCCGAACGACATCCAACATTGCCAAATTATTTTTACAGATAAGCTAAATGTTTAACATTGCTCAAGTGTTTCTTTTTTAACAAGAACCCTTGGGGATAAAGATTAGATTGAACTTTTGACTGGATGCTAAATGAAATAAACCGGGTTGGCGCGTAGGCCTACCCAGTGACCCGCTGGCACATTGGCAAAGCAAAAGAAGCTCTGGAATAAATGATGAGACCACCGGCACCTTTTTCTTTACATTCAAAAAAAGTTAACAATTAATATTTTGAGTGAAGAGCAAAAGGGTTCAATTTAAGAGACCAAATTCAACCACTGTTCCTCAGTCAAAACTTTTCCTTTTCAAAGAAAAAGGAGCAGTGGTCTCTTATTTCTTCCAGACCTGTAAATTACTGTCAAGGCCCTCTTAAATTGTATAGGGCAAAAAGCATGAAATACCACTAATAGAACAGGATCCCACTCAAGACAGTGATTTGTTCTATTAATCATTTCCAGGCTACTAAATCCTGTCCCACTGATCAACATAACAAAATAACTGATGCCAGTGCATTTTATTTAGCCTATCACGTGCTTCACAAATCCCAAGAATAAGAGTGACACTACTAAGAGAAGAAATGTTGATGGATCAATTAATAAGCCACTTCTGGTACCTGACGTTATTCCAGAATCAGGTTCCCTAGTTTCTCCCAGTTTGGAAGATTACTAAAGAACAATGGCGAAGACAGATCTCGGAGATCCATTTAGAAGACCTAATGGCATGGCTCAAATACACCACAATAACAGTTAAACAGGGCCCATTCTGTAACCTTCTTGGGAATCAAGCGACTCGGACCGCATCGCAACAGACAAACGCTACCGGACGTGACAAAACAGAACCGCTATTTAGGCATGCGCTTGACAGGAACCCATGCTTGCCATCACACAATAGTCCAACGGCGGCCAGCCGAGTCCGATGCCATGAAGTCGAGCAAACGGCCGGGCGTTGCTTCCTCCCCACCCACCATGCCCCACGACCAGCACCCCGTGGTGGAGGGGGAGAGGGGTTGGAGAGGGCGCGGGCACCGTAGTAGACCTTACCGGGGCTTCCGGCCCGTGGCCCTGAGATACCAGTCATAGAGCAGGGCAGGCAGAGTGTGACTCACAGTGGTCCAGTACTGATTGGTAAAGGGGTTGGAGCGCAGGTTAACATTGGGGCGCCTGAAAGCCTGCTCTAAGGGGTTGGTCTTGAAGACGGTGTTTACACAGTACTCTGCAGAGAGAACATGACATCACAGGAGGGAGGAGCCCTTTATCAAGGTCATTCAATGCCAGGAGACATGGAGGTAACACAAGGGGGGGAGGGTGAGAGTGCAGAACCCAGCAGCGGAGGCTAGACGAGCGGGTGGCTTATGCACCCTCAGCTCCCACAACACATGACAGAAGCATCACATGACAGGTGCGATACACATTGGGCTACACTGAGCGAGAACGCAGGGGGGGAGGAGCAGGGGGACACTGACCGAGCAGGGCGTCATTTACCTGGGCTCTCTTCCTGTCATCCTGAGGCAGAGATCATAAAGGAAGGCTGGTGCCTTGTGGCTTACAGCGATCCAGTACTGATTGATAAGGTGATTGGTTGTGAGATTAACATTGGGCCGTCTGATGGCCTGCTCGAGGGGGTTCCTCTTGAAAGTGGATATTACATGGTACTCTAAGAGACAAAAGGTAGGTGGGTTCAACAGTGGCACCGTGACTCATTTCTCCACAGTGGAAAGTTACTGAGTAGCAAGCGGAAAACAAAGCAGCAACAAAGCCAGACGTTTGGTTTGGATAATATCAAAAGGGCTTTTTAAATCGTACATGTAGCTGCAGGTCCCGAGGGATATTACAAAAGTTCTAATACAGGGACACAAGCACTGGAAGCATTTGATCTTAGCACATAATCTAAAGTAAATTACTAACAAACATTTACTGTAAGGTTAGCGCCTCGAAATGTAAAACTGGGACAAAAAACTCATTTAAATCCAGTCCACTAAATAAAAACAGATCTAACTCGGAGATACAGTTAGTCGTTCTCTTTCAATCGTAGTCTTATGTAATTTCACCTTTAAGCTTGTAACAATGTAGGTCCTTTTTAAACGGCTAGCATTCAGAGACTACAAACACAGAAGCCAAAACCCACTGGGGAGATTACAGCCGAGGTGAGAGCCTGACGGGTGCAGGAACAAACCTGCATACAGTCTGTAGTGATAAGAGTGGGAGTGGCCTAAAGCCTGATAATCAAATTCTCAACGACCTGCCCGCGAACGAAAGCAACCTTTGTGTATTTGGATAAGACGTGTTTCATACCAACTTCACCCCAGTGGAACGGGTTGATGCCGCCCGTAGTGCAGTTGTACACCAGTATGCTCTTAGGCCTGCGGAAACAACGGGAAAGAAAACAAATTATGTGCCAAGGACACCTGAGGGAAGATTTCACGATCACATGATTGTTCATCCATCTCCACAATGGGCACCACAGAGATCCGTATCGATCGTGACGATCGTCTGTGTCTACCGAATGCATCTGATGCTGCCGGAGGAGGCCGCCTGAGGAGGTGGCCTGAGGAGGTGGCCTGAGGAGGTGGCCTGCTCATCTGACCGTTAGCACGGAGCGAGCCCGCGTACAGGATGCATCCGAGTGTGTATCTGCCATGTGGCTTTATAAGTCTCCGGACTGACCTGGTGTGTCTCTGGGAGCCGGAGTGCCAGGCGGCGGCCAGCGTGGTGTTGATGACCACGTCCACCGGCACCAGGTCAGCCACGGCGTTGTTGGACGCCCTCATGGTGCGCAGAATGCCCTTGCCAGCCTAGACCGGGGCAGACGTGCACGGCTTGTTACCAGGTAAACCCCGTTGACGCGGACGCGAAGGATCCAGTTCCGGTTTCAAAACGTTTCACTTCATTATTTGTCCATGGAACCAAGGTACTTACCGCAATGAATATTCCACTGGGCCCATTGAAATTATCGATCCAACCCTAAGAAGAGTGAAAGCAGGGTTATGATCATCACAGAGAATCTCCCAAGGACATAAGAAATACATGTAGATGCCTCCGTGGCAGCATGGTGGTCTTACTGGGAAGGGTTCCTTCCAGCTGGCCCCCACTATCGAGGGTCTGATGATGGCCACGTTGAGGTTTCCACACTCCTGCTGAACCAGGTACTCTGCCATGGCCTTGGTGTAGGTGTACGTGTTGGGCCTCTTTCCAATGAGCCCTGGGGTCATGGCCGAGACCAGCTTGTCATCCATCCACCTAACAAACACCAGGACACATTCAACACAGCCTGCAGCAAAATGATACTTATCTGCCGCGGAGCTCGTAATACAAAGATATCTGCTCAAGACTTGGGAATGGCAGTTCTCCAATCCACGTACATCTTGAAGAATTCACACATGCCTTTTGCAATAGGAACATTCCAACATGAACTGAACTCTTTCACAATTGGTAATCATTACTGTTGATGTTTAAGCCGCTTAAACAGTTCCTAGTGGCCTATTAAAAATGAGTGCAACTCGATTTATGACTAACATCCATGAAGTTCAAGTGAGACACTATATACAGGCATTCTAATGAAAAAGTACAGAAAGAATATATTCATCATACAATGGCAAAAATGACCAGTATAAATCTGAAGTTAATGTTTTAAATACCTAAGCTATTCTCATTGAAACTTTACAGTCCAACATTTCATGGAAATCCTCAAAGACCTCAGCGTAGTTCTGTTACAGTCTACCATACACAAAACAGCGCAGCAGCAAAACCTCAGAGGCTACACCACCAGATACCAACCGATAAGCCTCAAATTGCAGTGGAGAACTTGCCTGACAGAACGCAAGAAGTAGCTAAATAATATCCAAAGAATCACTCACTCCAAGCTAGCAATGAGCTTCTTGTAGTCAACGGGAGGTGGATACACAACCTCCTCAATGAGCGTCCGGTCACAGTTGGCATAGGCTGTAGACACGTGAAGGAACACCTCCAAGTGCTTCATACTATGGGCCAGAGCCACCATCTTCTGGGTGGCTAAGACATTAAGCTGCATAGCATCTCTGAGAGGGACAATAAACAAAAACTGTGAGAGCAGTTAATTATCACATAAAATACACATCTTACGCTTAACCTATGGTCAAGCACACAGAGTTATTAGAGAAAGAAAGCACGAGAGATCCAAATCCCCCGTAGATAAATATGAACATGGGGCATTGTTGAGCGAAGCTCTGGAGAACCAGTATCTGGGGGCTCACTTGAGAGGCTCGTTGAATCGGATGGTCGCAGCACAGTGAAAGACAATGTTGATGCAGTCAGCAAGTATTTCCTTGTCCTCATTGCTCAGGTCGAGGTCCGGTAGGGTGAGGTCACTGTTCACAGCCACTATCTTTTTAGCAAAGTCTGTCTGCTCATCGCGTAATCTGTCAAAAAGCTAAAAAAAACCAAAATAATGTTTCATGAAGACCATGTGTTGAGGTGATGCTTCCTTGCAATCCTTTTTGTTATTCTAGTCTACATAACGGGTCTGTCTTGCCCAATTGACACTGGAGAGCGGGCTGAGGAACTACTACAGCTGCAATTTGACAGGCAGCCCAATTCTGACACGGTCACTAGCTGGATCAAATGAGACATTTGTCGATGAGAAATTCAGAAGAAAAACTGGTCAGAATTGGGCTGCTTGTAAAAAAAATAGAGCCCAAGTCCCTAGTATCAAGCAGAGCACCAAACTGTTGATCCACCACCCAACATGGCCAACTGAGATCCTCTTTCGGCTGCCACATCATAGTAGCTTTGCAACCCAACAGCTCCACTCACCCTACAGTTGATCATATCAGCTATGCGGGCCTGGGGAGCTTGACCCGATTTCTGCCGGACCAGGACATACACGCCTTTGACTCCCGGGCAGGACCGGAGCAGCTTCTCCAGCAGAACCTTTCCCATGAAGCCTGTTGCCCCTGTGATAAGCACATTCTTCCCCTCGTAGTACTCAGGAATAGTCACCATGTTGTCGCCTGTGCCCCAAACCTCCTCAACAACTCCACCTGTAGAAGGATTAAGTCATTATTAGCTACTGAAGAACATACTAGTTTGAAAGGTTATGGCTTTGTTACTCCAGTTACTGAAGAACATACAAGTATGAAAGGTTATGGCTTTGTTACTCAAGTTACTGAAGAACATACAAGTATGAAAGTTTATTTCTTTGTTACTCCAGTTACTAAAGAACATACTAGTATGAAAGGTTGTCTTTGTTACTCTAGTTACTGAAGAACATACAAGTATGAAAGTTTATGTCTTTGTTACTCCAGTTACTAAAGAATATACTAGTATGAAAGGTTATGTCTTTGTTACTCTAGTTACTGACGATCTAACTAGTATGAAGGAATTTCAGCAAATAGACATTTCACACAACCCAAATTCAGGCAAAAACTGAAACCAATCCACAAACCACTTAAAGACCAAATCACTTACAGCCAGGGCTCTAAAGTGCAACTAAATATATAACAGTACGATCTTTCATTTTATTTCGGAAGCACAGTGTCACCAAAATTTAAAGTGATGTGTATCTTCCATGACTTTTCAATATAAATCTTTATACAGACAGAAATTCTGTTATAACATGCAACATCTTCAGTCATTTGGGTTAAGGTTCAAATAAGAAAAAAACTGTTAAATAAATATTACACTAATCTATGGATTGAACTGAGTTAGTGTAACACTTTTTTTACAGTGTAAATAGAAATAGGTTGAAGATGGAGCTGTGCCTCAGACAAAGCTGTGAGGGTGTAAATAAAAAGGTAAATCCATACAATGCAGGGAATTATTTTTGCACTAGTCTGATTTCCCTATAAACCACAGGTTAACTTAATTTGTGCAGACTCAAAATGTTGGAGTAATGTGAAACCCAAGAATTGGAATATGCGTGTGCCTCCTTCACTAGTTAATACTTATCTGTGAGAGATAGTGGCCGAGTGGATGGCAACTGTTTACACAGCACACTATTCTGTAAGGTACTCTAGTTAATGATTCACGCCAATGTCTGTTATCTAATTTCAACAAAAACTGATAGTAACCCAGGTACGTAAACACACTGATTTTTACGGTGTTCAATGCTGAAGTTTACCAGCAAATTCAAAACTGTTTTACTGGTTTTCAACAATGTTATATGAACGTATATGGGGACAATTTGACATGCTGAAAACCGGAAGGCAAGCAAACAAGAAAAACCACTACCTGCGTTGTTTAAACAACTTAGACACACCTTTGAAACAATTTAGACTGAAAACCGGACGAGGGTATACAATGTCAGCCTCGCCGTGCGGCTTTCAAGACCATAGACTCTCGGTTCTTCCCGAGATGAGTTGCATAGCAAAAGCAGCTATTCCGGTTTTACATATTGACTATTCCCGATGACAACTACACAACGGAACAGTTCACAGATGGCAGAACTAGGGCTTCATAGTTCAAATAAGTGGGATCAGAGTTCGTCTTTTATTCACGTAGCAGTTGTCAGTTTTGCCGAAACGTTAAGTCAAACGTGGTGAAATTGTTACCGCCACAGCAAGAAGATGCAAAGAGTTGTGCGGGTTCCGACACACGTTCTGAGCTCACAGGGACAACGTGTCACAAACGGGGTGAGCAGGTGTGAGCATGTGGGCCAAGAGCTCCCAGCATGACTTGCGTAACCCCCCCCTGTCATCTCCCCGAAGTGCAGCAGCGCGCGTCCAAGCGTCCCAGAACTGGGCCACCAAATGTTTAAATATAGGCTACTGGTAGTTACCGCACACATTCTGCTAAACAAAACCACTCATTTGGAAAACATTACTACAAATAGAACGGAAAAAAATGCTGCGATACTGTTATACGCCAGAATAACTACAACCCAGGCAGTCCAATGAATAGTCACACACATGCAGGCAAGTGCACCTGCCAATACAAGCATGCCACTCCTACCAAGTAATAAGCAAGGCACTAAAACAACCGGACAGGCTTTCCCGAGTTGTTAGAAATTGTGAATCTCTCCTTGCGTCCCACTACTCCTGCCTACCCTCTGACCCGCTTCACCAGCCGGTCCGGAGACACTGTGTTGTTGCTCCACGAGAAAGAGATCAAGATGATTATCGCATCAGGTAGGGCTCTAGACAATTAAAGAATGACAGACTGAAGAGACATATAGCCAACTCTGACACCTAACTCGTGGCATGGTCGTTGCAAATCAAGTTTCAACCAAAGCATATCAGCGAAATGAAACAACTTTAACACGCTGTGAATACATTACATATCTGCCATGATTAATGTTAGTAGGTAAACATATTTAGCCGACTCGCCTACCTTATGCATTTGCCCATTATTCAAGTACAATTGCATGGGGGTCCTCAATCAGTGAATTCCACAACCATTTGATAAATAATATTGAATCTAATTCCATCAAAGGTGCCGAACCATCCTTAAGAAGAGCTACTGTGTTCAGGCCCTCACACAAGCCTCAGCCTAACAACACCGTAGCCTAAACATCAGTTACAGACAATACCGTGACAAGCTTATATCTGATTCAGGATTGGACCAAGAGCCTATACCCCCAACAGCTCTCCAGATAGAAAGACTAATACATGATTTATACATTAGCCTTAAAAGGCACTTATTGTAATCGGTAAAGAAAATGATACAACGTGGGATTAGTGACCATCATATTTATGATTGATGTGGGCTTCAAATGAACACGAAATAGTTTGTGTGGAAATTCGAGGGCTGAAACGTAATTCTACATCCTGACACTAATCGAATAGAAATACTTGGAAAAAGACAACTTTGGCACATATTTAATTCAAATCCATAGTTTACAAGAAAAATGTATTGAACATAATGAACTGCTTTGGTAAACCAAAAATTGTCTACTTGGCTAAATTCAAACATTCAAAAAATGTGGTTAATTGTATTTAACTGCAGAAGACTGCAGATTATTAATTATTTCTGATGCTTGATAGTACATATGCATACACATGAAATAATAATAATTAAATGTGTAACCTTTAATGTATATATTTTCAGACAAAGAAAATGACGTTCTATTCACCACTGGCATACCAAATCTTGGCCCATCATAATGCTCTAAAAAAACTTAAAACACATTCGAATCTTTAATAAAGATCTTGCATTGCCTAGACAGCTTCATAATGCTTGCAGTAACTCCCTTGCTCAAGGACAGAATGACAGATTTTGGTTACTCAAAAACTAAAAATATAAATAGCACCCATGCATGCCCAGATCAATCCCTAAATTCCAAGTTTTACCATACATATTTTATTGGTTAAAAAAGTTATTAAAAGCCTTTCGGAAGTCGCATTTGACACTAACTAAGATGTTATTTACTGGGGACATAAAAGGCACAGCATTAGAATGACGAGAATAAAAACGAATCAACTGGTCGTTTAAGTGTCCGTGAATATTTGAGAAACGGTGTAGTGTAAACCAAAGCACAAAACAGGGCACTACTTAGGTTACATAGGGCCAGAATTAAGAACGACTGTTGTAGTCCATAGTGATGGACAATATATGGAAAAGGCTTGCCGAATTGGTTAAGTCATATGAAAACTAAAGATCTTGTGACCTGATGAAAGTCTGACAACAACTACGAACTTAGTACAGCATAATCTTTCAATGCTTCCTTATTTGCATTAAACTCGTGTCAATTTTGCAAGAAATGTATGAATGTTTTATAATTAATCACCGGCTAGCCTACATGTCAACTGGCTAAGTTTTTTTTAAGAAATAATTGGCAGGTACTGGTACCCCACAGCAAGCGCAAATCAAGATTGGCTAGTTAGCATACACTAGCTAGCCAGCCCGCTAAAGCGTTAGCAAAAACCAACTTATTTGGTGAGTAATCACCATCTTCCAACGTTAATGGCTGATAGCAAAACCAGAACGAACACAATACAGATGTTACAACTTTGAAATGGATGGACGCGAATGAGTGAAGTTAGCTAGCTACACTTCCTGTATGGAAATAATTGAGCTAACTACCTTGCTAGCTACCCCTCCCTCTTGCGCATCTCTTCCGTGGCAATGGCATGATGTTGTCGCACGTCGTTAGGAAACACTACACATTAGCAGTGATCTTCGAACATTTCGCCGATTCCAGCGAACAAAATATAATAAAACCAAAGACAAACGCATGTACCTGAAATTTTGAAGAAGCTGAGTTTTCCTGATTTAATTCAATCTGTCCCCTCCCGGTTGCAAGTGCAGCCACAGCACCGCAACTGCTCAATTTCTCCGGGCTTGGAGAACAGGAAATGTGACGTCTAGCCAGATGTATTATTAGTGATGTGACGTTAACTTCAACCAACGGTTTCCAAATTTTTGCGGTCTGACTGTAGTCGTATCACTAACTGGAGGTGTCCATTTTGGTGTCCGAGGTCAGACGAAGTAACAGGGGTTTTCGTGGCATAGTACATAATTCACTTTTTAAGAATTCCACAATAATCGTTTAGAAATTCTTCTGATTTTTTGTCATAGTTTAAGTTTTGGGGAATAAACTAAAAAGTAGCACGTAATCGAAAAGCCCAAAAATGGTGCAATCTGTAACTTTTGCGAACAACTAACTATATAAACCTCTTGTAGGCTGGCTGTGTAATTATGTGTGCATTGTCTTGAAGTAAAATCAGTATCTTATCTCAATAAGCCATGAAATTCTATGTTCAAAGTGGTTTTGATGACATGTCGATCAATAGGATGAAATCCATATATTAGTCAATCATTTCTCTGTTAATGGAAAAACTATACATTCGATTTCAATGCAAATCATCCTGTTCTATAAACAGGCCTTCTGTATCTGTCCATTAACTAAAAAAATATTTTACTTCATACCAACAGGAAAATCATTTCCATTGAAGCACAAAATTAGGCAAGTATAAGCCTATCCTAAAATGGATGTGACAGGAATCAATGTTACATTTACAGAGCCCATGTTTTCCACTGTTACCAATTAAACAGATCAGATCAGCCATTTTGCCAGTAATTGGGCAAAAGGTCAAAACTGGTCTGCCTGTGGAAACAGGTCCTGGACAATCTGGATGGAGAGCCCTGCAGGGATGGGCTAAGAGTTTACCACTAATCCCTCAGGAGGAGTGGTGTCTATTACCATAATGCTTTTAGGTCTGCACAGTTTATCCTGATGTGGTAAAGGCCCGTTTTTCCTCGTCTCACTTTTGGACCATTCTGGCTTTAATCGGTAATGCAGTGAAAAGGCCAAGTACTGCCATGACTCATTCAACCCTGGCTTTATGCTCACTGACCCACTGGAACCCTGAAATTTCCATTCTGTATTGTAGGAGGCCAAAACCGAAAGTGGGGAGAAAATGTTGTGGGACCAGACTTACAAGTGTGACTATTCCCCAAGCAGCAAAATGTCCTATGAACAAGGATGTGTGCATGTAAAACCAGATTAACCAGTACATTCAACAGGATCCACAGATGTCTACAAAACCGCAGCGTCCAACAGGACAGCAATAGGTGTGCCATACTGCCACCTAGTGTTTATATTTAGCAATGGTCTACAACTCAATCAGTTGTAATGGCTGGAAAGTAGAGAAATCAAAAATATGTTTGTAATGTTTATTTCAATTACATTATAGATGCTTTGTTTGGTTAGTTAATGCAACTGAGAACACATCTGTCAGCCTCATTGTCATTTGGTTGCGCCATTGCCTGTCCAGCACTATTGCCAGATGAATACCAGAGCTCAAATCAGAGGTTTTCACAAAACAACAGGTTCCTAAGGAGTCAGCCGCTTCACTGTCTGGCAGTCTTCTAGGTCACACACAGGGGTCTGCGCCTGCAACAAAACATGTTTTTGAGTAAATAAAACATTTGACAGACCCACATGCAAACAATTAAAGCACTCAGCAAGGGTAAGAGATTCTTTCACCCATTGGATCGGCAGTGGAGCCCAATTGCACAGGGGCAGTTTTCCCTCGGGCCCTCGAGGTCCCAGGATAGCATGTCTGCAAGCAGGTTAGGAGGGCTATTGCACAATTCTCCCTTCTCCAGCCTGGTCTGACACACTGGGAAGAGCAGCTCTGTAGCACGCGGAAGAGAGGGAGCAGATAGAACCGGACATTTCTATTTGGTAGCACCAGGGCCAATTGAAACTCACTCACCCCAATAATATACCCATGTAACAGATAAAATGTGCTTTTATTTTTCAAATGTAATAACAGCCAATCAAGTTTGAGAGCTGATTGTGTCACACAGAATAGGACATTCTTGAACTTTTGGAAGACAATAAAAGTCGCTAAAGTTTCTTCGAATAAACCTCATTAATTACACCCAAATGTTTCAGTGTTGACAGGTAGTGAAATACGCCAATATTTTATAATCACTTCTTATTGGTCAGATATGTGCCATTTATTAATGGGACAGTATTTTCTACTGTCCCTGAACCATAGAATAATAAAAATACATACATTATATACATGTTTTTATTACAAAATTCCTACAGAGGCAAATGTACATTTTAACTGCCAACAAAAAGCACACATCCTTCAAAAACGAATTCATTTTCTCTTAATTTTAGAACCATGAGCATTTGCATGTCTATATATACACACAATACGTTGCATTTTTCTCCAGCATAAACTGTTGAAAAGGTATGAATAATATCAGTTGTACAATAAGAGTCTGCTAAATCACAAAGTCATTAACTACAGTATTCACCGGTTGCATACTCTGTTTCAGAGGTAATGTATCTCAAAAGGTAAGAACCAGTGAAGGCACCAGTGCTTCCAAATCAAATGAACTTAGAACAATGTGGATCTGTAATC
The DNA here is from genome assembly GCA_016801125.1 of Novumbra hubbsi. NCBI lineage: Eukaryota > Metazoa > Chordata > Actinopteri > Esociformes > Umbridae > Novumbra > Novumbra hubbsi. The sequence continues at coordinate 47,507 of JACXGK010001690.1, forward strand.
ATCATCACCTTTAACAGTTTAAGACGGATGTATTTATGGACACATTAAGTGTGTGTGTTTGACCATAGGCTACCTTTAAGGAAGGCACAGCAGTGTGTTGCCTTACAGTCACTCTGGTACTGACAGATGCTGCCTTCATCTCCTCCGGTGGCATTCGTAGTGCACTGTCCCCACACACACATTTGATCTGTGCAACACTCTTCATCCTTAGTGCAGGTCTAAAAAGAAACACACACCATGTAAGTAACGATCCAATGTGTTTGATTGGGCCAAGTGTGGCCAGTGAAATGCCTATTCTCTTTGTCCCCATACAGGCGGCTGTCCTTGTGGTAGAACAGTAGGGACGCTTTATGGGTGACAGCTGTCAATGTGTTCAGAGGAGCGCCGGTTCAGGGCCCACGTGGGACGTCGGAAAACCGAGGAAGCAATCCTGTTACACAAGCAAGGAAAGAAACTAAACCATGACAGGATCAGAAATATCCATATATATATATATAGTCATGAGACGTTAGTTTTTAAACAATGTCTCACCATATCAACAGCTTTGCAGGCAAGGCATCTGGAGCTCACAATCTCATACTGGCAGTATCGGCCCTCACCACAGTCTTCACCGGTCATGCACTCCTGGTAAGAGAAATCCCATTCATCAGAAAGGACCAACCAGTGGGGGATCCACACATAGCGCACCGTCCAAAAGCTCCTCACACAGGTACATCCGCATGGGAAGTGTGTGGACCTCCTCAGCACAGTGCAGATGGACTGAATGGCTGAGGGGCAGTGTTTCCTAAATCCGGAAATTGTGTTCATGTGACTCTGCAAATAATAAACAGCACTTATGTGAACACCCATCCTCCCAAAACGATTCCTATCATATTCAGCCATCTGAAATTGTATTTTCTCTACATCATTTGTGGAGCCTGGAGAGCCTTACAAAATCAAACATGGTAACTATGGACAGAGACCCTAATTGTATGTTTAAATATGCCCTAAAAGCCTACTCCCACACTAGCAACATGAGAACACAGCCTTTTTACAGCACAAACAGTATCTGCTTCACCATTAATAAACCTGAGCATTTTGTATCCTTTAAAAACGTTGGTTGGGTGTGTGACGTGCACTGTCATGACCTAAATACCTCCATTGTGGGAACTGGATAGGTGTGCATACTCAGTTCATGAGGAGTGTTTGTTTCCATTACTATAAAAATCCACTGACCCACAAAGATGTATGGATCAAATAGCAGGCAGTATCAAAACACACACGTCTCCATATCTGCCTGGGCCAGTCTAGACAGATGCAGGTTACGTCACTAACAGTCCACTCAAGTCTGGCAACCAACACAAACAATCCCCTTACTCGCATGGAAACACAAATCTAAGAAAATGATAAGAAAGTCTCTGCAAAGGCCTCATTGTGGCAGCCGTTACTCTCAGTGGCTACATGGGATGACTCCAGGGACTGCAGGGAGACACGGAGGATGACACCAACCCATGGTAATAACATGGAATGGGATGATTCATCACAGATGTTTTAGGGCATCATTCTGTGCCCGGTCATCTTCATTTTCCAACCAACAAAATATTCAACTTAATATGTGGAACAGCCTACGCAGCAGCAGAATGAAATAGAAGGCTGTTTCAAAAGGTTCAAGTGTGACTCATTTACATTTTCCAGAAGGCAGCTTTTACACACATTTTTCCAGGTCTATTAACTCAACCACATCCTGGGATGGTGCCAGGAAAGTAAAAAGATCAAAACATCTCACAGCCAAAGAACCTGGTTAAATGGCAACTTTATATTGGTGTTCTCATTTCTGTAAACTGTTTAAAGTATATGGTAACCTTAGGGTGATCTCATTCACTGTAAAAGATGCTGACACAATCCATTTACACTGTAAGCATTCTGTCTGTGTCTTGCAGTTGTTGAGAACGGTTGTAGTTCTAACTACAAAATGACTAGGAAAAGACCATTGGCTGGAGACTGGGTGAACCTGGAATTTAAGGTCAATAACATCTACATTCAGCTGAAGCTTTCGGTTTTAGCTGTACAACTTTCTTGGTGATCTGTACATGGGCCAATGTTGAGTTATATAATTAATGTTTGAAGACATAGGTGATAATGGTCTGCTGTAAAGGAAAGAGAACATACATTTGCACATATAGGCAAACCAGGATTAAGTATCCACATTTAACACAATCCTTCCAAACAAGGAGATGCTTCAGTACAATAAGCTATTGTGGTTAACTGTTTTGCGCAATGACAAAAATAAATGTTTCACCTAGTAGGCTCAGGGATTTTGTCAAATGTTAACTCAGTTGGATGCTTTAACTGCTAAGCTACCTGCCAATACTATTTTATTGCTTCTGTGCAAAGTTAAAGATGTTTTCTGACTTCACCAAGGACCACTCAGGTATTTATTTCACTTGGAAATGTCCTGGTCCTTTGCATGAGCTTTTAGGCTGAAGAGCAGAGGAACATCTGGAATGGTAGGACACAGTTGTATGCAAATTATACAGCAGGATTTTTTCATTTTATTTTTTAGACCAAACCGAAATGCTAAAACAAACATTGTCCACCTCAAACAACTTACAATGCAACGGACTTCCAAACCAAACAGAAATGCTATAAATGTACTTTCATTCCAGCATATAAGTCAAGGGTCTGAAACCGGTTCCATGGAGGGCCGAGTGTCACAGCTTTTAGTTTTTTCCTGTAAATTGGTTCCAGGTTCAGACCTAAATAACCAGATGATGGTAGACTTAACCAATCAGTGACATAATTAATCAATCAAGTACAAGGTGAGAGTGAAAACCTGCAGACACTCGGCCCTCCGTGGAACCGGTTTGAGACCCCTGATATAAGTTAAACTGTTGAACTGGTCCAATAGTTTAACTTATCTCCAAGTATATTACTAAAAACAATAAATGTTAGTAGGAATTTTATAGCATCTTCAAAACAAGCAATATATGGTGACCGGTTAGTCAAGAGGTCTTTCAATGTTGCATCCCACGGAGGTAAAATGGCTCAGGCTGTGGATGAGGTTCTTCCTTACCATGTAAAGCAGCACGTGTACCCCAGGGAGAGGATGGTAGCTGGGCATGTCTGGGAAACCCAGCTGGTGCCTGTGTTCCCTCCAGTGTGGCACCCACTTGAGAGAAACCTTAGAACAAGGGTGTCCAACCGGTTCCATAGAGGGCAGAGTGTCTGCAGGTTTTTCCTAAAAATTGGTTCACGGTTCTGACCTGAACAACTAGGTGATGGTCAAAACGAGGCAATTACTCCTAATTAATAAATCAAGTTCAAGGTGACAGTACAAACTTGAAGACACTTGGCCCTCCATGGAACCGGTTTGACACCTCTGCTCTGGGCACTAGAACGTTTTACAACCAATAGCGTTGTAAAAATATAAGCACAGGTTGCGCATGAAGTCGTCGCCTGACTGTTTCATCACCTGTCACATCTTGGGATTATCTACTCAGCGTTAGCACAGCATAAACACTTCGGACTGTTCAAAAGGCCTGGATACCATAACTTCATTTTATTATATAACACAAACTTACATGATCAATTTCGTTCCAGTTGCCATTGATTTCGATTTGTGTATGGAAGTGAGTCTCCCCCGTTCTTTTGTCCGTTTCCTAAAAGAGAAACATTTTGCTTTTCTTGACAAAAAAAGGTACATTTCAAATGCAAAAGAACCAAAGACAACGATAATTTTCCAATGTTCTTCTAGAACAGAGATGTCAAACCGATTTCACGGAGGGCAGGGTGTATGTTGGTTTTAGTTTTTTCTCTTTAAATTGGTTCCCACAGTTCAGTCCTAAACAACCAGGTGAGGGTAGAACCAGTCGGTGACCTAAATAAAAATAAATCAAGTTCAAAGTGGGAGGATTAAACGGAAGACACTCGGCCCTCCGTGGAACCCACACCAGTGTTCTAGAAGATAAAACACCCAGACAGTATGGCACATCATAGCATCCACAGCCCCACGTCATCGTGTTCCCGTTTGTAGTGCGCTTACCGGGTCGATCCTCTCCACTACGTGAATATTGCGGTTTATATCTTCCACAGAGGTGCGGTTCTCGTTGTGGTTGTTTGGGTGATCTTGTACTTTTAGCAGTGATTTGGCACTCTCATTGGCGATCTATGAAAAGAGTATTGGAGCGAATTGGGAAAATTATAGGAATAAGAAAACGGCTAATATTTAGTATGATCATAAAAATATTAGTTATTATTAGCAATTCATTATTACCTCACACTAAAGTACCGTTGCCTAGTTGTTTTTTCCATTAACTGGTGTTTACTGGGAAAAACGTCTACGTTACAGTAGACTATACAGGCTAGTTTGGCAAATATAAAACAAAAAGAAAATAGCAATTACCTCTATATTGAACGTGCAATAACCTCCCTCTAATGAAAAACAATATTGTAGATAGTCTGCTATCAAAAAAACTAAATTTTAAGATTTACTTAAATAGTTCAATGCGTTATTGTTTGTTACATCAGTCATATTGGAACATGTACCTGGTCCACCGCCTCCTCCAATATGTGCTGCGTGTCCTCCATCAACAATTCGACTTCTCGGAACATTTCGTTTAGTGTAGTATGTCCTCGGGCTACATGGCCCTTCAAAACACCAGATACCGATGAGTCTGGGATGGTCTTCTGGTTAGAAATTCCCGTCGCAAAACACAAAAATAAAGTAAGAGACGCGACCTTCATCTTCCTCAATGCAGAACCACACATAATTGTTACCGAGAGCACACTAAGAGCCGACAAAAAAACAGAAAAAGAATCATGGTGAATTGTAACTAGACGAAGGGATCAATGGCAATTATAAAGATTCGTCATTATGTTTAAACCCCGCCTATTTCAACAATGTATCCAGCTTTTAAACGCGATCATAATAAATAATGAGGTTTTGTTTAATTTATTTTACAAATAAAGACAAAATAATACCATAACATTGGGTTTTACAGACTAATGCAAATAATGCAAACTGACCTATAATAAATCGCATTTTACAATTTAAACGCGTATAAGTCTAATTCAATTGAATGTTCAATTGAAATACCAAAATAATTAACGTATTTGCATGATTCGTGCCAATGTATAGATCTTAGGGGAAAGTGAAAATATGTAATTGAAAAGTGACACTATTTAACAATGGAAAAATATGAATTCAAAGTTTAATCATATGTTCAAACAAGTGTCAAACTTTCCAGTTTCAGCATGGTCAACAGTGGTGAATGAGTATTTCTTCAAGCTTCATTCGAATGAGGTGTTGGCCTCGTATTGCACTTCCCTCTAATTACATAGGTGAAAAGGCAAGACTCTCAGCTTTCAGTAGACACCCTGTTCACCCAGATGTGGCCTACCTTGTTCACATCAAACTGAACTGAATTGACAGAGTTGCGCTAGATACGGAATCCTTACATTCAAAGAGATAATGAGATGTGCATTGGAGTACACACGTCTTAATCTTTGACTCTCCCAGAGTTCATTTTAGGTGCAGTTTCCATAAAGAACTGACCTAAGGGGGGCGCCTTTTGATTTTATTTTAAATCACCGAATTTCTAAATAAAACATGTTTAACCCTTTGCTTCTATTTGAGTATATTCTCTCAAGATGTTCCATTTATTTCTACTAGATTTGCATATTATTATTTTACAATTATTCCATGATCATCAAACTGTGTAATTCATTGACGTGTGTAGCTTAACCAAAATACGACTTTACACGTGCACTAGCTACTGTCGATTTAGGAAGAGGCACACCCATAGACGCGTTGAGCGTACTTAGCTGTGCAAATAAAAGCCTTTATTCATGTGCAATAGCATTTTTTGTCCTGTAGATGGCAAGGCAATCTTTTTTTTAAAATGGTTTCACTGTCGTCAGCCATGGATTTAGTGTAAAAAGAAAAAAACATTTAAACAAATTAAACGGCTGATTGAGAATTGTTTAATGATTAGAAACATGACAAAAGTTTATTTTTTATTTTTTAAATGTCTGTGTGTCTAATGTATAGAATCCATAGAGTGTCTATTTACAACATGTGGGTATAACATACTTTTAAACAATAACAAAGGCCTGTTAGGGCCATTGACCCCATGTTGTGCTTAATGGCTTTCATGCTGCAGCGTGATATAACACACACAGGGAGGTTTGTCCACGTTGCATGGTGTTTTATTGCACAGTGACAGCTGTCTTGGAGGGCTTTTGAGTTCCAAATACATATCAGCTTCCCACACAGTATGCAAAGCAATTCCTCTAGTGTAAAGTATAAGTGCTTCTGTAGGCCTAGGACAAACCAGCAACCCTGGAATGTGGACCTGACGCAGATGACGATTGAGCTAGTTTCGGCTCCCAACGTCGAAACGGTGGTGATTAATGGTAACACTTCTGTCACAACACAATCCAATCACTATGTCTTAAAATCATCACCCCTCCATTCGTTTGCAAGTGCTCATTGAGTTTCAAAAATGACTACATGATCCAGACCCGAAATAAGTGATTTTCATTTGAAAATAATCATACGAGGTTTGGAAATTAGTGCAAAGCTAAGCATCGTGTAGAAAGACAAAAACAATCTCTTGGAAGACCTTTGAGAACTCCAGTCTAATAAAAAAAAAGTTGACCGTTGATCTGAGGAATCGCCTGGCGGTAAATTCATGCCAAACTTCCTATTGGACGTCGTTACACCGAAGCACCGCCTCTAGACTTACCAAGTATTATGCACAGCTCCCGTTTGTCGGTGAAAACTAAGAACATTGTGACGGTCAACTGACAGATAGGTCCAACAGAAGTTGGATACTTACAGATAATTGCTCCGTGGCAACTTGTGTAACGCCTGGACAAAGTTCCTGCTGGATAAAACAAGCCGCCTTAATTAGGACAGCTGTCATTTTGAAGTTCGACTCAATTGACAGACATAATGTAAGTGAACAGCCTGTGTCTCATTTGAGCCTGAGTATACGACAGACCAAATTGGAATCTAAAATTGTGTAGTAATCTGGTGACATTTTCGCAGTTTTAAACATAAATTGCCGGTATTTTCTTTTCTTCAACTTTTAGTCGTATTATTTTTTTAACAAAAATATATTTTGCTATAATTCTAAGGTAATACCATCGATTCCGATTACTATATATAATTGTGGTTACAAAGTCCTACTTTTAACCAAACCATACACACATGGCATCTTAGTCAAGTGTATGTTATGGTGCGTGACAGAATATTTTAGACGCAATAAATTTTTTTATCATTTAGCTCTGCGCCATATGCCAAGGTAGCTCACGTGTTTGCAAATTAATCACGCTGTAACCAATACGGTCAGATTTGATGGTGGCTCAGTCTGATTTGACAACCAGTATTTGTTTGCTATGGAAATGGTGGACGTATAGGCCTCCATCAACCGATCAGAGGTGAGCGAACGAGGTGCCTTGCCTGGCAGTTTGTAAAGATTGAAGTTAAGTGGCAAATGGGCATGTCTATTGAGCCTGTAGTAATGTAGACTAGAAAGTCAATTGCCAAAAGGACAAAATATAGGAATGTTTCCGCAAATCGTTGGCTTATCCAACATGCCCATGTGCCCAGTTAATATCTGCCTGTTAGTTTCTTTGGATAACGGCACAAGTAACACTACCTGAACCCTTTCGTCATCTTAAGGATCCATAAAATTACTGTCTGTGAAACATGAAGGTGTTTCTGGTCAAGGTTCACATTCAGACAAAAGTTGTCTAACAACCCAGGCCTTTTATGTACAGTGCCAGTATGTCTTCCAGCATATGTCCCTACTGCAGTACTTCCTTCAATATGAATTTAATCCTGAGCCATCTCAATGACCAAAGCATTTTTCTATAAGGGCCCAAATCCCGTTGTTAGAGAGATGTTAATCTTCAACATTTTCATGCGCGCTTTTTCTAATAATCCTCCTGGTCGCACGTAAAAAAAAAAAAAGTTTCACAAGCTCCTCGTCACTACTTCCTGGAATAAGCCAGTGACATATAAGGCCTTTGCCTGCATATCTGCTAAGAGGCCAGACAAAAATACACCAGTAGCTAGCAGGGTCACTGTAGTGCTGGATGGTCTTCTGTCTGAGAGTGGCACACATTTACTGTGGGAAGGTTGCCAGAGATAGAAGTATCCATGAGGGTAGAATCATGTGCACAGGAGATGGACCTCCTCCTTCCATGGAAGTATAACTGTGATTTCAGTTCACTAGTTAACCTGCAAATTGTGGTTGGCAGGTTTAATATTGCGCTAGACCTCCTGTGGAGGAAATGTGTTTTTTTGTTGAATTGTTTTCTATGTTCTAGTTGCACGATTGATTAGTGTGTGAAACGTACACTCTGGCAGCATCCCTTGTAAATGTAAGACCCATTCGTCTTGCAGGTTTTCTCCTGGACAAAATGGTCCAAAAGTGAGTTACTGATCCTGCTTTTTTTAATTGAGTTACCTCTCACTCCACCAATAGTACTGTGGAGGGATTTGGGTGTGTTGCCTACGTTTGTAAGCAGAATATCTTTGCCTAAACCATGTTTTTGTTTTAAACTTTGCGGAGGCATAGAACAAATCAGCTAGGTCCATGGCTTCTTTGTTCTGATGGATTTACCACAAAGATGTTTCCATATATTTAGTGGAGTGTATATACCTCAAGGGATATTTTAGCCCCCCAACAATATACTTGTGTTTTGAATATTAGTATAGTGATGTCACAGTCCTCAAGAAATGTGCACATCAGCGGTCAAGTTTTCAACACTTATAGTGTCGAGAATTAACCTGCTTGCTTATTTTTCTCCCATTCCTCATTATTCTTCGCATTACTTTCATGACATAAAACATCAGGCATGTTACACACACACACACCCAGACACACAATAGGTACGTTACTATGGACAGAATAGTTATGGTTCTGTTTGTATATTCTGTGTATAGTTGGACTTTTGCTGATGATGTCACACTTCCTTAACAGATTTTCTTTCTGGGTGGATTTTCATCAATTACTAGTTTGATGGGTCCGTCCCTCCCAACCCGTGTTTTAATTCTTCCCAAACATTCAGTAAACTCTACTTCCTTTTCCTTGCCGGTGGCCTGTGGGGTCCTGGTAGCTTTATAAACCAAATGAATTGGTGAATAACCACTGGGGTTTTTATGGTGTATTCGGCCAAGACTGGGTGTGTGAGTCCTCTGGTTTGATTTGGATAGATTTGGTCTCGAGATGTTTCCCCAGAGATGTAATTATAGCCTGTGTTGTAATGGGTTGACATATGTTTCCTGGTCGTTATAACTAACGTACTCTATGAAACCATCCTTGGGCCGATGGTAAGACAAGAAGGGTTCTTTTAAACTCTATAGAAGTTGTAGTTAAGGGTAATGGAAAAAATACAATTTTTCTTAATGGCTTGATGTGTATTCTTTTTCTTGTTTAATCTAGGTTTGTTACACATTTCATTTTATATTATGTTCTGTCCTTGTAGGAAAGGGATTGAAATGACTATTGGATAACATTTAATAAATGGTCTTTATGGTTTTTGGCAAACATGCCTTTTTGTCCTGCAGAATATCCATATTTCAGATCTCTGACATTCTTTCAGTGGTGGTTTCCAGCCTAAGAGGAAACGAAGTGTGCTGGGGTTAATCAGCATCATATTAAAACCTTCGTGTCACCAGACAAACGCGTTGAATTCCGTGTCCCGGCAGCACGTCTCCGACATGCCTAAACATTTTATTTTTAATGTGTGACTGTTGGATTTTCCCAGCAGTAAAGGAATTATCGTAAGTATTCTTTCTGTGGCCTGTGGTACTGTAAAGAGATCCATTTACGCCGGCTGTAGGTCAAGTCTCTTTGAATTGGTGCTCAGAACCAGTAAGTCCGTCTTTGATGTGTCTTCTGAGGTGTTTCTGGCGCTGTCTGTCTCACACTGGGAAGGCCCTGACAGCCTTGTACTGTGCCTGATGGACACACAGGCCTTCTGTTCTCCTCAGATGAAAAACCTTATGTTATACAGCCAGAGCTTAACAGGTTGTTTTCCATTGCAATCCCAGAATCGTCACACAGTTACATTTTTATCTTCCGGAAAGGATGAGATTACTATAATTTTTTTTATATATTTTTTTATATATTTCCATCACTTAAACCTTGCTCAAGGTTTAAGTGGAGCCACATGAATGTGCGATAATAACTCCGTTTGTGCACCAACATAAGAAAGTGATGGATTTTATGTGCTTGTTTTTTTTATTGAGAAGTTATTTTTTGCTAAAATTCACCAAAACACCTACTTTGTACATTTCCATGAGACTTGATTCGTATGTTGTTTTTGCATAGACCTAAAGCTGCTGTTTTTATAATGTCTGATGTAGTAGGTATGGTTATGGTTCCTAAGGTTTGTTAGGGTTACTCAATTACTTAATGTTTTTGTACCAATTAAGTGTGAGACTGTTGCAAATAATGTAGATTTGTTACGCAAAAATGTTTATTTATGATTATGTTTATTAATTATTACAGGCTTGATTCCATCAAGATAACCTGCATGCATTAGTTCAGGTCAAGGTCGCAGGACTGCAGAGATAGATGACAATTTCTGTCACATCACAATTGCCCTGCCTTGCAATCTTTCCAAAAGCAATCAGCATTTTGAATCTACCAATTTTTGCTTAAAATACTGTACTACTCATTCAGTTGTTTTCAATGTTGATGAGTTATGCTTGCAACAACAATGAGTAACAAACGGATGGTTTGTCATAAAATGTAAACGTTTATCTGTATCTCTTAACTCAAACATTTTAGTTATTTAATAGAATACAATATTGCAGGACAAGGGCTGAGGCTGTAAAGGACCTTTTCAAAATAGTATTTTTCTGTTAATGGCTGTGTTGTTGCTATGTTGAGTATATTCTGCTTAATAAGCTCTCACACTCTCAATTACCACAGAACTCCTTTGGTCTGAAATGATTAAGAGTTTCGACAGCCAACTTGTTTTGTAGCAGAACGGTACACAAAGTTTTGTATGAGTTATGGAGCTCTGTCAGTTTGGCTTTTCCAATCAAACTGCCAATTGAACCTCATGCTGAAAAAATGCAGATGGGACACAAAGACCAGTTTTTCTTTTTATTGAACATGCAGTGCGGAGGTACATTCTTTACTGAATACATTTTGACCTGTAGTTGTTTGAGCATAACGGTGTAGGAAATTGAGACGATAAGTCGTTCATTTGCAAATACTTTACTAGATTGTTATGGTGCGGTGGAATATTAAGTGTACAGTAAAATTGAGCTGTCTTGCACAGACTCTTAATGAATACTTGTTTTTTTAGATGAAAATAATGTCAATACAGTAGCTAGGTTGCTTGCTGGCTTGAAGGTACACTGTCAAGTTGTAGACCACTCGCTCATTAGCCTGTTTTGCTTTGACACATTAACATTGCACTCCTTGGTTATCTGTACCTTTTTTTAACTCCATCCATGCCTCAAACTGTCCCAGACTTGGCACATTGTCACGTGTTGCAATTAAACCTTAATTATACCTTAACTCTTTCACTGCCCATGAGAGCCTGTGGGCATTATTTCTGTTCTTGCTCCCTGTTTATAAAGACTCAATCGGGCTGTTTTCTGGGCACTGGTTCCATGATGCACCTTGTCGTTACATTGTCTGTCCGTCAAAGTGTTACAAGACCAAGTTATAGGTGAGGCATATTATGTGAGTTAAATGTGCCTCTCTCTAATTGTTATTAAATTGTTATTTGTTACGTAAATTTGCCTGGACATTTTGGCACAAGTTGATATTTCAACACCACACATGACAGTAGCAGTTATTTGAGATAGTGTCCTCAGCATATTTAAATGATCAGGACAGACCAATATGTTTACCAAAGCCATTCTCTTTATGTGCATATCTAAACATAAAGTTGAGTTCAGTGGAGACATTTGTTTTTTTCCTACTCAACGTTTATTTCTACAAATAGACAGATTGTGAGTGGGATATCATGCTATGCACTTCCTGTGTGTATTCCCACAAGGCACAGTGCTTCAACTGGTTATATATAGAGTAGACCATGAACTCTTCCATAACCCACTGACTCCCTGGAAGTGTATATAAGGTAGTATGTCTCTCTTACCCCCCTAGGGGAAAGTAAATAAAGCTGTGTAGAGCTACATTATATTTCTTTTCTTGACTAAATTGTACCCTCCCGTGAGTGTTCAACCCAGATCAGCAGCTCTCTTTCGACGCTCGAGTCTCCACGCTGGATGAGATGTTGCTTTTATCTGCCAAACTTGATTAAGGTCTGAGCGATGTAACATTCCCTCTGCGCCATCAAAAGCAGTACTGGCAGGCCTTGGCTGCTACAGCCGGACTTTTCGCTTGTTCAAGTTACACCCTTTTTTCAAGTTTGCCGTTGCTATTAAACTGATCAAAACATCAAAGGGGATCCTGTTTCAAGCCCCATGGAAACGGCATTCTCTCCGGTCAGGGGAAGACATATCATGACCACTATAGTGCTGATATTGAGGTTTTGGCAATTTTCAGTTGATGTGAAGAATAGACCCGTTTTTAGGATGGTGTACACTGCTCAAAAGAAGGATTTCCTGTTTTGGTGCAAATGAATGTGACAACAGGTGCACTGGTAAGGCAACAACAAGACAACCCCCCGAAAAGGAAATGGTTTTGCAAGTGGTTGTCACAGGCTATTGCTCTCTCCTTCTCCTTCCTGACTGATTCTTCTTTAGCTTTGCTAGAGTCCTTGTCGCTACTGGTAACATAAGGTGGTACCTGCAGCCCATTGAGGTTGCACAGGTAGTCCTGCTCCTCCGGGATGACACATCCACACGTTCCATCGCATAAAGGTTTGCTGTGTCTCTAGGTACAGTCTGAAGAGCATGGAGGAGATGCCAGGGGATACAGGCTGTTACACAAGAGCTGGACAGTGCTGTAGAAGGGCCTCCACCCAGCAGCAGGACTGATATCTGCTCGGATAGGGTGGCACAGACCTCCACGTGCTAGTCTACGGTACGCTGACTGCTGTTAGGTACCGGTAGGAAATCCTTAGTCCCATTGGCAGATCATACGCTGGTGCAGTGTGCCCTGGGTTCCTCCTGGTGCAGGACAATGCTCAGCATCATGTGGCCACAGTGTGTAGGCGGTTCCTGGTTGAACCCCCCCCAGGAGACCATCCGTTGTCTCATCTCATCCGTTGTCTCATGCATGCCCGTAGGTTGGAAGTGCCCACAGACACATAGGAGCCATACACACTACCCATGGGAGTCACCATTGAGTTTCCGTGATGGAATTCACGCAAGTTGGAACAGCCTGTGATTTCAATTGGTTACTTTGTTGTTCAGTGTGTTTGAACTCCATACGATTTGATCTTTAATATGTTTTATTCATCAAGCCAAGATGTGTGATTTAGGTGTTCCCTTAATTGTTTAGAAGAGCATTAGATGTGGTTAATGAAAAACAGATTGGATTTCATTGGCTGCATAGGGTGAAAACATTAAGAAACCTCTTTCATTGGTGTTTTGTAGGTGCTTAGAAACCTGTTTTGATGTTCGTTTAGTAAATGTTGTGGGGGGTTTTCACACTAAGTTTCAGGCTACTTACATCTTGTTTAATTTTTCCATGTTTTTAATTTCTTTATCGACATGGCATCAGAAACACAGACACAAACGATTTGGCTTCACGCCTTTTTCAGTTGATACGATATGCTGTTTGAAATTGGTGGAATCTTGAAAGTATAGAGGCAAGCCCAGGGAACGAACCACTGAATGGCCTTCTAGTGAAACTCTGCATGTGGTGTTCTATTATTTAAACTGGTAATAGGAGATGATGAAGTGTGAGCTGAGTTGAGGACTGTCTCCATCACTGAGCTGATAAATATCCCAGGCCATCCAATGTAGGTGTTTTTATTTCTTTATTTAAAAAAGGATTCCCTACACTATGTTTTCTTTCCACTTAAACAGAAATGTTGTGGACCGAATGTTAGCCAAAATGTAATGTCTGAGGCGCTGTGTTTGTCTGTATGGAGGAAGGGGCAAGCAATTTTCGTTTGACTTATAGACATTCTACATTTTAGGACACACTTTTATAAATGCCCCACATCTTTTCTGGTGAATAAATGTTGTGAAATCCTATCATTCCACTATTACTGCAGATGTTACACCAAGATGTAATTCTATTGATTATAAAATGTGGTGCCCTGGTGGAACCTGTGATGTATCATCCTCTTATTACGGCTGTACTGTGGCGTCCAGATTCCCATGGCACTGGTATGTTTTGGATCACCCCATGAGCACATTTTATGCCAAACTGCATGCCAGATAGCCAACAGAAAGCATCAGAAGCATAAGGTCATAATTTCTTAAGAACTCAAACCGTAGAATTTCTGTGGATTGTTTTTATTTTCTTACCTTACCTCTTGCCGAACAATATTCAAAGTTTCCTAAAACATTCTAGTTGATCAATTCACGTAACACAGAAAAATAAGTCTGATTGAGGATGAACACGTTTCTTTTCTCTTTCAGAACCCACTGAGATGGCAGCTGGCTCGTAGCTCCCAGGTGTCTGAGAAGGAGGACGGGGAGTGACAGACTGAGACCCACACAGGCGATGGGTGAGACGGAGGATGAGAGGACGGCCCAGGCAGGGCAGCTCTTTGAGAACTTCGCCCAGGCGTCCACGTGCAAGGGGACACTGCAGGCCTTCAGCATCCTGTGTCGTCAGATGGACCTGGACCCACTGGACTACAGGAACTTCTACAGCAACCTTAAGGCCACGGCCAATAACTGGAAGGCCAAGGCCCTCTGGACCAAACTGGACAAGAGAGCCAATCACAAGGAATACCATAAAGCCAAAGCCTGTGAAGGCATCCGGGTAAGATAAGAATGCGGGAGGGGTGAAGGAGAATACCATGATGTGGATTACCTCACCACTCCTCTGACATGCTGGAATATACACAGTCACACGTAGTACTTGCCGAATGCCTACATGTCCCAGAATCCACCACGGCCGTTGAGGGAGTCCACATTGGAGGGTGTGTCTTCAGAACTGATCACTGCGTCTTGTCCTGTTTGATCAGACAAACATACATTTCTGTAAATGATGCGCTGCATGTTCTAAATGACTAAATTTGGAAAGCGGTTTATTTGAGATAAATACTATTTTCAAACACTTCCAACGATATCTGTTTGAAGTAATTGTAAAGCCTCTTTGGGGGCCTACTTCTTGCATATATCTTGGTTGATATAAAATGTCATGTCTTTGTTCCTGTTGAGGTTTGTTACATACGTTCGCGATGTCCTTCTAACAGTGCGCAACCGAGGGTTTAGAACACGGATGTATGTTATGTTGAAGTCGGTAGTGTGACCTTTCTTTCATGGCTATGTCATAATGCCTTAGGTGCATATACACCGATGCTGTGTCTCGTGTTTCTCTGTGTTCATATGATCTGCCAGCACACCCAGCTGGTTGACGCTCGTCCTGGGAGACGTAAGGAGGCAACACACTGTGTCAAACAAAGAAAGTATAATAGAACTCCTGGCATGAATGCAATGTACCAGAGTGTGTTGTGTTTTGATAGATTCCACACAGTCAAAGAGTTGGTGCAAACAATGCAGGCTGTTTATGTCTGTTGTTTTTATCATGTTTATCATGTGATGTTGCATGAATTAAATCTCATTGCAAAATATAAGACATCCTGGGGGAAGGAGACCAAAGCTGGATAGATCTTGTTAGAATTTCCGGGTGGTCCTGGCCTACTGGAGCCAAGCAGGTTTCTTGCCTCCCAAGGAAACCGATCGGGGCTCTGTGTTTCAGTGCTGTGACTGTATAGTTTGGGTTCACATGTTTATTTACGTATCAAACGTCTATTTCCGTTTCATGTTCATTCAGAACGGCCTCCTATATACACTGTTTTTTCTACAACATGTGGTCACATTCTATATTTGCAAGTCACTTCCGAATGTCAGTATGTTGTTAATTGTGGTCCGGATGGTCAAAATGTCATTACCTTTGGTAACGCTAACCAGATTAAATTAATGGCATAGAACACGGTATAGTACAGTAGATTTTGGAGCCAGGTTGTAATCCCTTAGACATGTAATCATGTATGTTTATTTCTGTGTATCTACAGGTGTAAACCTAAAAGTTAGGTTAGAAAAATCATGAAATTGTGAAATTGTCTAGTTTTTTGAGTAATCCCATTTGGGCCATATCTCTGAACCTGAACAGCCCTGAACACACCCATGAGATGTGCAGTCACCTGTTTCTCTTGGCTGCAGCTAAGCCAAGCAAGTCTAATCAGTGTCAAAAAAATAAACCTGCTGTCATGCTTGAGTAAACCACTGATGATTGGATCTGCTGGTGAATTGCAGGATTTAACTCGTTTTTAAAATAGTTGAAGCCAGTACAAGAGTGATTCAGCATTTTCTTTTACTTAGTTGGCCTCTTATGATGCAATCTGAAGCTTAATTACAAGCCCTGAACACCGTACACAGCTTTGACATTCACAACTAATAGCACAGTACAAATCCCCAATTGTACACGTCCTGTTAGCTGGAGAACTATTAGCAACATTTTCTTTATAGGTTTCTATCATTTAAACAGTTAACTGTCACATGATATTATGCCTATCAGTGGTGTTTTGATTGGAAGATGTGAAACCTGATGCCTTACAGGCCGTTGAAGTACTGTAACATACTGAATGTTCCCCTTTCCCGTTCTACCATCATACCTTTAACCCTTTGCTCTTTCATGCTGCACACAAAAAATTGCACTACAATATAACATAATGTAGAGGGAAGTGACTTTGAAATAACTAATATTTTCGGTAGTCATACATTTCACCTCAAATATTCAGTTTATTCTTGTTGTGCTGCATTCCAGCTGTAGATTACATAGAAGATGACTCTGAATCTGTGTATATCTGTCTTTCTCTATCTGTCTCTTGCTCTCTCTGTGTATCTGTCTTCATCTTTTTTCTCTGTATCTGTCCATCTCTGGCCTTTATTGCACTACTGTAGTTTTAATTAGATGAATGACATTTTTACACTACCTTCCTGGGGTTACATAGTACTCTTTCCCGACAGATGCTCCCTCAATGTGTATTGATATTGAATGACCGATGAAATATGGCCCAGCAACATGTACGAACAGAATCAGGTAGAAGACACCTAGCCTTTGTTTTTGCTACTGAAAACATCTCACATTGGCGCCAAAGCCCTTCTATCACGAGCAACAGCAGTTGTTCAAAATGCCATGTTATTACTAGGCACGCTGCTTGTGGTCCAATACGTTCTCTGGGTCGGTGGTCCAATACGTTCTCTGGGTCGGTGGTCCAAGACGTTCTCTGGGTCGGTGGTCCAAGACGTTCTCTGGGTCGGTGGTCCAAGACGCTCTCTGGGTCGGGGGTCCAAGACGTTCTCTGGGTCGGGGGTCCAAGACGCTCTCTGGGTCGGTGGTCCAAGACGTCCTCTGGGTCGGCGGTCCAAGACGTCCTCTGGGTCGGCGGTCCAAGACGTCCTCTGGGTCGGCGGTCCAAGACGTCCTCTGGGTCGGCGGTCCAAGACGTCCTCTGGGTCGGCGGTCCAAGACGTCCTCTGGGTCGGCGGTCCAAGACGTCCTCTGGGTCGGCGGTCCAAGACGTCCGCTGGGTCGGCGGTCC
>JACXGK010001691.1:0-50833 GCA_016801125.1 Novumbra hubbsi
ATAGATTAACTTTTAGGCTGACCACCACACATGGGACTGATCAAGTGACCCAGGAAGGAGAGGAGGGGAGACTGGCCAGAAGGGTCCGGCAGACTTCCTGGCGCCGGACACAACAACACCATTCTCATCTCCCTTGGAAGAGGTCACCAGATGGTTCACCCCAGGGCTGGGGGCTGCCCACGAGACGGACACTCAGAAAACACGCGCAGCCTTTTCTATGCAAATAACTGTGTGTGTGCGCAGCAAATTCCATGCATTGACTGTGTGTGTGTGGCTACATAAAACGGGGTCCGATGTGAACAGACTTTAGATCTTCATGTCCGGCGAGACAGATCTCCGGGTGCGCATTCGTAATAAAGGTGTATGATTTGGAAAGACTTGAACGGCGTGGACATTCTCTGATTTGCAACCCGGGGGGAAACATTAGGTTCCTACAAACTTCATGATTATTGGTTGGCCAAAATGAAAATTTTAAATTCTGAGATATCATGCTCTATCTGCACTTTGATGACAAGACCGCAAGAACTGCCCATCTTGTGACTGATAAATTTGCGATGATATCAGAGCTATTTGATAAGTTTGTGAAAAACAGTGCAGTAAGAACATAACTGTAGATGAACAACTTTTCCCTATACACCGGACACATGTGGTATTCAATTCTTGGTAACCGCCAACAAAATATATGTTGAACGCACAACCCTATTTATGGAAAGATGAAAGTAGGCAGGCTGGTCAGCGGTTAGCAGACATTATTGTTAATGGTCTGCGAAAAGGAGATGTAAAGTCAGCGTTCAATGTTCAAGGAACAAAACTTGTGAGCTCTGCCAGACATGTTAGCGACTTGACTTGTGACCAAATCTATTGATTCTCGATGCAGCCTTTAGGTGGAGGATGGGTGCATTCTTTACAAGCACAAGACTAACCTCTTAGATTATCCACTAATTACACACACCCATTAGATTGCTCATTTTTATATCAGGTGAATTTACATGAATGTTTCAAACATTGTAATTTGAATAGCTCCTCCTTGTCCAGCCAATTGTGTAGTAGGGAGATGATTAAATTTCCCGTGTTTTATTAAGTGATATTTGGGTTTTGTGAGCACATCGATTTATTGTGAAATTGAAAACGTAACATGGACATTGGCCATAGATCGACAGTAAGGTGAGTGCGCAAGACAATCTCCTTGAAATCACCAGTTCAGTTGCCAAAGTCATTTTGACTTTATATTTAATTCCTTGCTATTTGTATTATTCCAGTAATATTTCCCCACTGCAATGTTGAGCGCAATATTATATTGTATAAAACCAAGCCAGACCGACATCTTTACACATCGTAGTTACTGCGAACGTTACCTTATCTCGAAAACGGAGCAGCACTGAATCAAAACACATTGACACAAGATAAAACAGACACCCAAAAGTTTTGGCTCCATACAAGAAGCACTATCTAGCGACCATTACATGTCAGTAAATCTTTTTTAGGAATCTGATTAGCCTTTCCCAAACTCAACACCATGATGTGCACCAAATTAAATGTCCATTTAACTCCATCCTTAAGCAAAGCATTTTCAATCCCTTTGTGATCCAATTCCTTCAGAGCTTCTCTGAGTTCCTTATGTGCACCCACAAAGTTCGAATGCTTGTAACTGTTCTTCTGCAATATATGAATATGCGCAGCACCTCAATGCAGTAGTTAGTATCCAAATAGCTTGCCACTTGTCACATTTTCATGTGAGTAGTAATCGATACCCACATGTGTAAAGGGTGGTAGATCTGTCTGATCTGAAATGGATTTGTCCCAGGTTTTCCATGAATTCTGGCCACTCCGTTTCATTTTTCGAGAGAAATTCATGACCCCGCATTAGCCATCTTGATTCCAGGAATGGTTGTATATGTAACCCTTGTGAGGCATCATCGGCTGGGTTATCTTTGGTACTCACATGTCGACACTGTTTCTCCCGAGAAAGGTCATGGATCACGGAATCCCTGTTGGCCACATATGTATGGAATCTTTTTGTTTGGTTGTGGATGTATTCTAAAACAGATGTACTGTCTGTCCAGATTGTGGAGTCTCCAAGTTGTAGCTAAAGCTCCATTTTCAACATCCTGTCCACTCTAGCTGCAAATGTTGCAGCCGCAAGCTCGAGCCTGGGAATCGTCATCTGTTTAAGCGGAATATCTCTTGATTTTCCCAGAACAAATGCAATAAGAACCTTCTTCATACTGATGTAACTTGCAGTACCATGACCAAGCTCACTCACATCACAAAAGTGATGCCGCTCTGCTGCACGAATCTGACCAAACTTTTCAGGCTTCATACATCGTTCAACTTGAAATGTATACAGTTGATACAACTCAGAGATCCATGTCCTCCATGACTTGGAGAATCCCTCTGGGATGATTTAATCCCAACCCAGTTTTGCCTTGCTTGGCCTTTAGAATTAACGGGCTAAGGAAACCTAATAGATTGGAAACTGAGCTTACAATGGAAAGGATACCTTTCCTAGTACGGGGTTTGCTCTTGATAGTGACTCGGAACGTGAATACATCACCTTTAATATTCCACTGGATCCCAAGCGCCCTCTCAAGAGGTAACTTTTCTCTATCCAAGTCAAGTTCTTTAATCAGTTGTGCTCTATGCTCCTCGGGGATGGATGCTTGTACTTCCCGGCTATTACTGACCCACTTGGTCAACGTGAAGCCCCCCTAAGAGCATCCATCCTTGAGATAGACTTGAGGCAGTCATGCGGCCCCTGTGCATTTCATGGACTTGCACTTGGTAGAACATTGCTTCGATATCTCCCATAATAGCAATTCGTTCTTGGCAGAACCTGAGCAGATCACCAATGAGGGTATTTTTCAAGTCAGGGCCTTTCTAGAAGTTCTCTATTAAGAGATGTGCCTTTACAAGTTGATGTACAGTCAAACACCCCTCTGAGCTAACTTTGCTGACTTCACATGACAGAAGTCCAGAATACTAAAACTTCATGAAAACTTGGAAAGAACTGGCAATGAGGATCAAAAAAGGGGAAACAATTGATAAACATGAGATGTCACTTATGGAGGCTGATTGTGCAGTCCCTGGCAATAAGAAATCTAGCACTAAGGGGACACACAGAAGCATTGTACTCTCCATCCAATAGAAATTTCCTCAAAGAGGTAGAACTGATGGCACAAATTGATTAAATCATGAAAGATCACCTTAACCGTGTCCAAAAAAGGACCTTGGCCACAGAATACAGGATGAATTCATCATTTGTTGAGTTGCAAGGGGATTTAAGCACTGGTGAGTGACAACAAGCAGACAAATTGATTCTCTAGAATTCTAGATAGCACTCCAGATGCCAGCCACACTGAACAGTTGTCAGTTGTGAATAGAATTGTGTCACTGAAGGAGGAGCCCCAGATAAAGGAACATTCTATGTGGTTTTTGGAGGCAGAGGAGTCCACAGGCCTACATTTGGCGGCCCTGATTCTCAGAGGATTGCAGAGGATGGTCCAAGGATAACAGGGCAAACATGAGAGGCAAAAACAAAGGTGTTCAAGACAGACTCCTGGAAATGAATCCAATAGCCCTATTTGTGCCATGTGGGGCTCACACATTGAACCTGGTTGTGGCTGATGCTGCTAAAAGTTCCAATGATGCCACAAGTTACTTTGGCATCTTACACGAACTGTACATCTTGTTCTCAGCCTCCACACAGCGATGGGTCATCCTGAAAAACTTTGTGAACATAACTTTGAAGATGTGGACTGAGACAAGGTGGGAGAATAAAGTTAAGATTGTTGAGCCACTGAGGTATCAGGAAGCAATGGTGAGAGAGGCACTGATAGAGGTGAGAGATCAAACCAAAGACCATTTGATAAAGATGAAGGCCCAGTCCTTGTTGGAGGAGGTAGGATCATACCACTTCAGCATCTGTACAGTGGTGTGGTATGACATCTTGAGCCAGATTCAACACATGAGCAAGCTCATGCAGTCTCCCAATATGCATGTGGATGTTGCTGTCAATCTTCTAAGAAAAACAGAGAGAGATCTCAGGATCTACAGGCCAACAGGCTTTGTGAATGCACAAACGTCAGCCAAAGATATTTGCGAGGATATAAATATTGAGGCCTTTCTACAATTAAAAGTCTGAGGTCCACAAAGCGTCACTTTTCATATGAATTCTTTGATGAGCCTTTGAGTGATGCTCTGAAGAAACTGTAAATGACATTTTTCAGTGTTGCTGTGGATGCTGCTACCTCAGCCCTTCAGGAAAGTTTTTCCACAATGGAAAATGTGGGAGATAAGTTTGGAGTACAGTCAACTTTCCAAAGTCTCTGTGTACAATGTAAGGCTCTTAGAACAACACTGCACTATAAAGAACACTCATACTTGGATGCCAGAGAGCTTGCACAGGAACTGAAGAACTTGCCTGACTTGCCATTGAAAACCATGACCTTGCTTGAGCTGCTGATATTCAAACATGAAAGGGAGCTCTCAGAACTTTATCCAAATGTGTGGACATGTCTGACTCTTCCAGTGGCCGTTGCTGAAGCAGAGAGGAGCTTTTCAAAGCCTCATCAAGACTTACCTGAGGTCCACCATGTCACAAGAACGCCTTTGTGGCCTGGACGCCTTTGTGGCCTGGAGGCCTTGTGGCCTCAGCATTAATCATGCACTTGCTGGGCAGATTTCATATGAATACTTTGCCTCCAGGAAGGCAAGAAAGGTCAGGGCTTAGATAGCATGTATGGAATTTCGTTTTTAGTAATTGATTTATTGTTCTATATGCTAGAGTTTGTTCCTATTTGTCTTTGATAATTATATTTTATATTCATGAGTCTTTTTATATATAGTTTAAAAAGTGTATTATTTGTTTAATTCCAAAATATCTGAATATGTATTTTTTTGGGAGAGGGGGGCAGAGGGTTTCCTCAGGGGGCCACACAAGCTAGGGTCGCCCCTGTTCAGTTTTCACCACATTTACTGGCCCTAACGTAGGTTGTTTGATCAAAGACCAAACTTGATATACTTAAAACATTCTCCAAATTTGAGTCTGTGTGAATTAATATAAAATTCTTGATTTGAACAATTCCATATTGTTTATATGTTTTATCAGGAGATTTTCTGAAAAAGACCAAGGTGAAAACTGAACAGATCCCCAACCATTTTGCAACTCTGCTGTGTTAGCTCCAACGCTTTTTTGTTCTTTTTAATGTGTTTGTGTCTGCGGGTATAGACTGGAAAATGACAAAGTGTCCTGAGAGTAGAAGAAAACAAGCCCTTCCAGGACTGTGTGGGCCCAGTGGAGATCTTAAATTCAAGGATAGTTAAGGTGGGAGACTGTCTGAGGATAAAACCTCTCATCCCCTTCCCAAAAACCTAGCCAACTAGTTTGGTTTCAAATTATCACAGAACGTCTCCATAAACCTCTTCTCCAGTCCATTAGACTATAGGTACAAAGCCTATATGGGTTGAAAGGGCTTTTGTCACAGGCAGTGAGGTACACGTGATGATGTAAGTCTGACATGGTTATGATCCATCCAAGAAAATAACTTTTTGCATATCACACTGAATGGACTTTGGTTGACGCATCTGTCAGTTTTTATTTGTTCATGTTATATTGATCATGGCGACTGTCCAATCACTCTAGGCTCACGTGAAGCACTTGCAGCCAGGATTCTTCTAAAAAAGTTAATCTTCTGCTCCTTGCTCCAACTTGCTTTCCCCTTAGGATATGACTATGCAGAATGAAGCAGTGTTCCAACACAAAGTGGAAAGATGTGATTGCTTCCAATTCGGGAAAACATATATGCAATTCTGAAACCCATAAAACACTTGGAATTTTAAAATTGCATTTTATTGCCCAGCACTTCAGAGTAAGCCAAACACAGTATGGTTACTGAGGGTCACTTCTAGGATAGCTTACCTCTGTCATCTTTTGGTTGCAGTTCATTTTAGGACATTCATTCATTTGGGTAGTACTTTACAGAATTGGGTTTGGGATCTTTCTTTGTTTGGAAGTTTTAGTCAAAGAGTGAAGAAGGTTTTATAATATTGTGTTAACCACATCAGTCTTTAAGTTGGAAATGTACTCAAAGGATGTTATGTTCTGGTATTAGCTTAAGTTCACTTTATGTCAAGAGTTGCACATGTTTTTTCAAGAAACCTACTGTTATGTCCGTATTTGACCTTAACTGATGCATCCACACTGAAAGCACAAACAAACAGTAATGTATACTACACTAATACACACTTGTGTGTAGTAAGCTATGTTTCAGAAAAAAAACCTTTGTAGAAAGCAGGTTTATAAAAAAATACAGGGTTTATGACCTATATTACTAGATCTAGGTCTTTTTTGCAGTTTTTTCCTATATTACGACAATAATATAAACAAATATAAGTAATTAAAAATATATCTATTTTTAAATAACTTCAAATTCATACACATTAACAAAACAATCCGAGTGAACAATAAAAAGAACATCAAACATTTACTAGAAACTATAGTGTAAGACTACTCAATGCAGCAATATATATGTGAGGAGAGCTAATCATCTAACCAAGTTCCATGTTATTTAGGTAGTAGCATGTTCTATAACATAACTATCAAATTAAGTCATTTTTTTATTAGATTTTAGCACATTGAGAATAATATAAAGTTTTACATGCATTTAGCACCAACCTAAGGTATATTCAGCCTATTTACAGTGGGTGAAATAAGTATTGAACGTGTCACCATTTTGGTCACTAAATATATTTGTAAAGGTGCTATTGACATGAAATCTTCACCAGATGTTGGTAACAACCCAAGTAATCCATATACACAAGAAACCAAAACAAATATTCTCATATTTAGTTATGTGTAATAATGTGAAATGACACAGGGAAAAAGTATTGAACACGCCTACTGATATTTATTTAATACTTTGTACAAAAGCCTTTGTTGAGAATTACAGCTTCATACTGTGGAATATTTTAGTTAAGATTAGATGTGTGGTGTGCTGTTAGAAACAAACCTTGCCAGTGGGGTGATAAAATGTTAATTAGTACATTCCAGAGTAGGACCCTAAGTCAAGAGATCAAGGAGGATAGGGGGACCTGGTTTATTGTCTGTTGGCTTATCACACTGACCCTGATGCGGACAGGGAACACAGGAGGGGAAGTGTAAACACAATTTAGGTGATATCTCCGGGCAGATCTCCTGGCGCCAGCCCCCCCCTTCAACTGTCCTCTTCGTCTGCCTCCGATGTCACCAGATGGCCCCACGGACAGTGAGGGGGTCTGCAAGAAGGGACACGCCCACCCAGGAAGCACACTCAACAAATTCTATCCAATGACTGAGGGGTGGGAGGGGCTGTACATAAGATGTGGCCAGGTAAAAGTAATTCAGATCTTCCTGGCTGTATTTTGGGGAACGATCTCCAGATATATCTGTAATAAAGGCGTTTACTTTGGAAATAGTTGACCATGTGACATTCTCTGATTCGGACTCGGGGGGAGTAGTTTAGTTTCTCCATACAGGAGGTGTATTGTAGAATTCAGTCGCATGCATTGCTCTGGTGTGATTTTGTCCCATTCTTCCACACAAATAATCTTCAAATCTTGATGGTTCCGTGGGCCTCTTTTATGAATCTGTGATGATGTTCGTAGAAGTAGCGGATCAAGACGCAGGAGGTAAATCAAAACCCAGGTTTATTTACCTTGGTAAGGAAAATACTGTAGTGCATAAAGCACCAGTAGTAAAAATCTCAAAGCAGAGGAGAATCAAGCTTTTCTCAGTGCAGTGAAACGCACGCAGTGCGAGGAACAACCAACAGGAAACAATAACGAACACAGAGACAAGACACACGAGGGCTTAAATACCGGGTAGATGGGGAACAGCTGAGGATAATCAGGAGGGATGCGTTCACAGGACTTGGGAAACAGGTCAAACATGAACAATGGCAACTAGAACGCCGGGGTACCCGTTGCTGGATGGAGACGTGACAGAATCTTGATCTTTATGAATAGATTTTCAATGGGATTTAATTTAGGTGATTGGCTGGGCCATTCTAGCAGCTTTTTTTTCTTTCTTTATAACCATTTGAGAGTTTCCTTTGTTGTGTGTTTGGATCATTGTCTTGCTGAAATGTCCACCATCATGTCATGAACAATCCACACAACAGTAGTTGTATTTAAAGATCTGTGAATGTGTGATTATGAACTTTACACATTGCAAGAATTAACAAACTGCATCTGTACACGTTTGTTTTTTGCAAGCATTCAAAAGATATTTAATCATACATGACTTAAGAATTACACACACTCTTTAGTCACGCAAAAAAAACATAAAATGCAAGGACAACTCGCGATTTACGGATACTCCATTCACTTGAGATCTGGTTCTTTTCTGGAAGGGGTGTCAAAGAAAATTACTGCCATAAAGATTTGCAAGTTTGTTAGATTTGCATATCTGTATTTCCTGAGTTGTGAATATGTAATAAAGGATCTGTACTTGTAAAATATTTGTCAAAATGCTGTCTACAAATAGAAATCACTGTTTACATATACAAATAGGTGTCTACAGATACAAATCGCTGTCTATGTATACAAATCTTCTGTGGCGTAAAATTTGTGCCAAATATCAGCGACTACAAGTGAACAATAGGAATTTAGGGGAGGGGTAGATGTCTAGCTATACTTTGGAGGAATACCAGTAGTTGTGATAGCCTTGTCCTGGTGTCTATCTGATTGATTTGGGTAAGAGGTTTTGGTGAAGTTGCTTTATGAGGTGAACATCACTATTGTCGTATTATATGCATGTTAGCTATCAAGATGTTTGTAGTTGTTTTCATCACGTCTCCACCAGGTACGGACAGGGTCCGACTTTCAACGACACCGGCCTTCGGGCCCCATTCTCCTGTATTGTACTTGTTTCCCTGTTGTGGACGCACCACGCTCCCTGATCACCCGGACCTACTCCTCATTACCTTGTGTCCGTGTGCGTTATTGTTACATGTTGCATGTTTTTGACTGATAGCCACCTTTACTTTGTACAATTGCCTTTTCTTCTTTCATGTCACTTATTCTGTGAAGCAGTACTATTTACTGTCTATGAATAAAAGATCTTCGATATCTACTTCTGCGCCTTGGTCCATCACTACACGCAACAGTCGTATGTAAACCAAATACACTTTGTGTGGACACGATTGACGGCAAAAAGTTAGATACAGTATCTAGCTAGAGGCCTAACCTTGCTGCTTGTGTGTGTTGAGGTAGCAATTATTTTGTTAAATAAATGTACAGTAACCTCATGTTTGTTGAATTAGTCTCATACCGAACCGTTAGTAATAACAAATGCTTCCAGTAACATGTAACTTGTTAGTTAACCAAGCTAGACATGTGCAACCCTTTAGCTACCAATACATAATTAATCATTTGTTTATTATACTCAGTCTATTCTGTAGTTGTTCTAGATACTCATAATTGACAAATCACAAACCCTTTAGTTCATGTTTCTTGATTGCTTTTTCTTATTACAGTTTCTGTCCAGCCATAACTTACTTTGTGCATGAAGGGTCTTCTCCTTGCGAATGGTTGCCTGAAACTCAGGCAATTCAATGTATTTATTTCTGCAGTAATTAATAATATTTTGATGAAAACAAATAACTGACTCCTCCTGTAGTTTTCAACATTAACCTGTCCGAAGAATGCACAGAACCCCCCTGACCTGGTATTGGGCTACGCGGACACGTTCTAGTCTGGTTTAAATCTTATTTATCTGAAAGATATCAGTTTGTATGTATAGATGGCATGTCCTCTGACAAATCAAATACATGTTTTGGTGTTTCTCAAAGCTCAGTGTTGGAGCCATTACTGTTTTATTATATATGCTGCCTCTTGGTGATGTCATCAGAAACCACAATGTCCATTTTCACAGTTATGCTAATGACACACAGCTGTATATCTTGATGAAGCATGGAGAAGACCCAAAAGTAGCTACTTTGGAAGCATGCGTCTCAGATATTTGGAATTAAAGATAATCAAAGATGGCGCCGCGGGTGGCAGTCTCTGTGTTTTGGTGCAAGTTGTCTTTTCTTGTTATGTTTGTAAACTCAGTTTTCTGTTGCGATACCCGGAGCTCTTTCACCAGAGATGAGCTTATAAGCATCAGAGGAACAACTCCAGCAGATTTATTTAAGTTCTTGCTAACATCAGTAGAATTGTTGGACATTTGCTCGCCGACCAGATACTAGGTGTGGAGCAAAAAAACCTCCCTAGTTATTGTCCTCTGGGACTTTAACAAGGGAAATCGGCCCCAAATACAGACAATGAATGAAATGCCCGGCCAGAGAGGAGAACATTCTAGATGATTCCTGGATACAGACGGAAACGTAAGATCTGTAAACCTGTTGTGAGGACATCAAAGCAGTGGAGCCAAGAGACTGTGGAGGATCTTCGGGCATGCTTATACTGCACTGACTGGGGTGTTTTCAGGACTACTTCCAACAGTCTGGATGAGTTCACAGAGGCTGTGATGTCATACATCAGCTTCTGTGCTGTATTCCATCACGCACCAGGGTGAGCTAACCCAATGACAAACCCTGGTTCACTGCTAAACTCAGATGGCTAAGGATGGAAATGCAAGAGGCGTTCAAGAGTGGGGATAAGGACAGAGTCAATATATAGTTTTTGCAACTATACTCTGAGAGATTACAACAACAATGCTTAGATAATGACTCTGCTTTTGTCTGGAGGGGCCTTAGACCTATCACCAATTACAAGTATAAAGCCCCCCCATTCCATCAATGACTTTTTCCTGGCCAACGACCTGAAGGAGTTCTACTGTTGTTTTGAAAGACAATGGGACAGTCCTGACACCACCCCCTGAGCCTCCATCTTCAGCCCACCTCCCTTCAACTTAGCAAGGGTATGGGGCACTCCCAAACTGCCCAACCCAGTGGCCTTCTCCCCTCCTACCACAACAATGATCCTTTCTGTCCTGGAGAGGGACGTTAACAGACTGTTTAAGAGACAGAACCCCTGAAAAGCAGCTGGTCGATCTATCCCCCCAGATGCATTGTGCTGATCAGCTGTCTCCGGTGTCATTATTTTATCTATAAACAACACATGGGCTTGCTTCTACATATCTCTCTGAAATAATCCAGCCATACATACCTACACGTAACCTAAGATCGCAAGATGCAGGCCTTCTAATTGTAAATAGAATATCTAAAACTGCCGGAGGCAGGGTTTTCTCACATAGAGCTCCGCTACTGTGGAGTAATCGGCCAATTAGAAATGCAGACTCTGTGCCAACTTTCAAGTGTCTACTAAAGACGCATCTTTTCTGCATGGTCTATGTGTAGCTTGGCACAGAGGTATAAAGGTGAACGGAAAGGCTGTCCAGGGGTAATACTGTCCACCCTTGCTGTCTTGCCAGGTGGGCTGTCATCTCCACTGGGATGCCTGCTCTCCAATGCCATTCGAGGGCGGAGTCACTGGCTTGCTGCTGCCTCTCCTTTGCGACCCTCAAGCAATTTATATTAACTGGCAATACTCTGTCCTCATTCAGGGTGGTTGCAGTTGGTCAATGTCTTCATGGTTAATGCCTGGCAATGTGGGTGGATGGATTTCTTGCCTGTTGGGCCTTGTTCGGGCCTTCCCCTGGATAGGACCACAGTGTCACTGGATCCCTCTGTCTCAGACACAAGGTTTTATGCTGCAAAATGTTTGTGCCGGGAGAGTAGTGTTAGTTCTCCTTCTCCATTGTAGATACTTGTAACTCTAAGGAATTCACTCTCTGATTTTTGCGTTTCAACAAAGAAGGACTTGGCCCGCACCTGTGGCGTACCAGGCTCAGAAGATCTAGTCCCGAGCCCTACTGGTTGTGCTGCAGAACAAGGCAATACCTGACAATTCCAGCTACAACCCTGTTGACCACCTTCTCAACCCACCCTGGACTGTCCCTTCACTGCAAATCTGGTAATGCTTCGGACCTAGATTAGGCTTTATAGACTCTGGCCACAGCCCATGTGCATTTAATAATTATTAATAGTATTCTTAAAACATCACCCAGCACAGCCAGAAGAGGTCTGGTCACCCCTTTGAGCCGGGTTCCTCTCTAGGTTTCTTCCTCCAATTCGGCACCCATAGGGAGTTTTTCCTAGCCACCGTGCTTCAACCGTGTTGTTGCGTGCTCAATGGGGTTTTAGGCTGTGTGTTTTGTAAATGTAGTTTGTGACAACTGACAATGTAAAAAAGGGGTTTATAAATACATTTGATTGCTTGCTTGATTGATTGATTTAGACAGTCTACAGGAATAGGACTTTCATTTGACCAGTATTGTAACCTAAAATAATTTGTGCCCCAAAATGGTGGTTAGACTGATTGCTGGCCCACATGAGACTGATTTAATTGTATAATAATGTGCTGATAGCTGTGTGTTAGTGTGGGGTTTTTGTGATTTATATAAATAATGAAGCTCATCAGCATTTCCTGTGATGTAGGAACATTTGAACAGCAAATTCTCTTGTTCAAAGTTTGGGGTCCAAGAAAACCAAAATGAAATTAGTTGGAATAGCAAAAAAAAAAAAATCTATAGGAAATATAATCACTGACAAGTTTAGAAATTATTATGTTTCATTAAAATAATGAATGTGACCTAAAAACTTTGCTTTTGTCAAACAACTGTCCATTTGCATCAATTACAGCTTTGAAGATTTTAGGCATTCTGTCACGGCTGTGGTGTGCGGGCAAACCAAAAGCAGACAGTGTTTCAAAAGTAAAGGTGATTTAATCCAATGAACAAGACAAACTCTACACAAACAGTAACCGGAAAATGAAAGGTCCTAACTGATGTAGCAAACAAACATAAAACGAATTACAAATAACATGTAGCGTATTCACTTGAGATTGAATTAAACAAAAGACAAACCGTGAAGTTGTGACACAAACAATAAACCACACCGGGTGTGGTGCAAAACTAACCTAAGTAGGCTCCCCAATCAGAGTCAACTGAATGCAGCTGCTCTGACTGGGGAGCCCACAACGGCATAGAGAGGGCTAGAGGCCTCTCCATGTGCCATGCCCTGAATGGCAGCCCCAAAGCACAAAGATGGCTAGGGGCCCGCATCCAGGACATGACACATTCTAACCAATTTATTGACCTGAAAAGATTTCACCCCATGCTTCCTGAAACACCTCCCACAAATTTGACAAATTAAATAAATTATAAATCAGCTGCTACAATTGTCAGTTACAATGCCTGCACTGTCTTAACGATCAATTCGATTTTATTGGATATGAAATGTGCATTTTTTTTAAGGCCAGGCATGGCAGGGAAAAATATAGTTTTTTCAAGTACTGGTAAATCTTTAGATTTTTGCATATTTTGCATGTCATAACATGTCTATTTTCAAACTTGTAGGAAGAAAACGTCTAATATACACATTTAGGTATCTTCGACTTGCGTCTGAAGATTTCTCCCAGATTCAACAAAAATGTGCATTCTAATGCAACAAACAGCACCGTGACCGTTGTCCGCACTATGTCACCAATGGTATCACGGTAAAGCTGTCTTTCTCCTGCACAATGTTATCGTATCTAAACCTGCTCATTATTTTTTTATCAGCAACCGATCGTAAAAGAACAAAGGGTGGTTCAGACGTAATCACAAAATCTCATTAGCTGGTGTTGATTTCTGACAACATGATTTGTTCAAATGCATCACATAACGTGCACTGACACTTCCTGGTTTAGCTTTCTGCAGGACCTTTAAATCAAAAATGCTGAAAGAAGTGCGGATAAAACATTATGAAACTACTTCACAATTCCATCAATAAGTAAACAGTATTTCGGAAAACAGGAGTTTGATAGCAAGGTGACCAACGCTCCACACAGCCGCTGCTCATATGTAGTGCGTTTAAGTTGATAGGTTAGTGGGTTGATTTGTCCTAGTTGCACAGAGACAGTGATTAAAATGTACACCGATCTGCAGAATTATGGGTTCTGTACCAGTTATTCCATCTTTAAGACGGAACCAAGATCAACATCGCGTTTGATGTGAATGCGCCAATGGTGCTCTTAGCGCATGATTTAGGGTTGGAGTATGCTACTCTCAAGAAAATAGGACAAGTGTTGGGGATTTCTATAAGAGACATGAAAAAAGAGTGACAGGTATAAAATGTATAAAATTATTATTATTATATGCTCAGTTTTACTTTTACAGTAGGCTACAGACTTTTTCTTGAGTGGACAATACTAAAATAATTTAGCCTACCAGTAAACATTTCTTTTTACTTTACTGGCAGAAACATAACACAATAAGAAGTTCTGTGTGCTTTGGATAGGACATAGGAGCAGCTTACAAAGGATTACTCTGGCAAGGAAGTCGGGGAGGTTATTCTCGTGTTATGTTTCTGCCACTAAAGTTAAAATTAATGTGTACTGTATCAATAATACTTGACTAGATGTTTGTGATACAATATACATTTCATTTTAGTCTCAGAAATTGAGAGAGGTCTGGAGTCAAAATACAATCAAGTGCCTCAACTTCATTATAAGGGCTGAGTGTCCAAAAACAGTCTTTGTGGGAAAGACAGGGTTGAGACAGCAGCAAGTATGGCCAACTCCTTTTCATGAAGGTGTCTCTGCCATGCAAACTGTTATGGAGAGGTTGTGGCTTCAAAGCACAGTTGTTACAGTAGGTGCAATAAAGGAAACTGATATGTTCAGAATCTCAGTTACCGCCAGTGTAATACATATGCGCTGGAGTCTATGCACTGCAGAAAACTGAAAAACATGATTCATGTTTAATGCCTAAAACGCGGCAAAAAATGCTTTTTTGTGGCTGTTTTCAGATTTCTGTAGTGATTAAAAAAGGGATATCAA
Organism: Novumbra hubbsi; assembly: GCA_016801125.1. Lineage (NCBI taxonomy): Eukaryota > Metazoa > Chordata > Actinopteri > Esociformes > Umbridae > Novumbra > Novumbra hubbsi. The sequence continues at coordinate 14,863 of JACXGK010001691.1, forward strand.
AAATATCCTCTGTAAAAACCTTTGACTCTAAAATGTAAACAAAATGACAAAATAATTTTGAACCTAGCTTTTTCCAATGTTTTGATTTCTGTTCTGGAAATGTATGCATATTTAATAAAAGTATGCCACATTTGCATATTATTAGCATATTTCAATAAAATATTCAGAAAACTTGTAATACAAACATTTATTGTCTTAGTGTAAGCAATCGACTTGGGAAGTTTCATGCTGATATCTATTAGTTAAAAAAATTACCCTATTCACCTGTAGTGTCTGGCCTTAATCATTTTGGAGCAGTTAATTATTTATTTAAGAATGAATTAAATGTTTGCTTCAACATTCGACAGGTTGTCTTTGTACTATTTTCTATTCAATATAGGGTTTAAAATATTTGCACATCATGCATTATGTTTTCACTAACGTTTTACCGTTTTGGAAACAAGGTTTGAGCTGATCTAAATCCACATAAAAATATTTTAAAAAGAGGAGGAGGTTTGTGTGCTATACTGATCCATTCAAGTTCTATTACGAGTCTCTGTAATAACAGACAGTCCGACAGAGTAATGCCAGCTGCTGTACAAGATTATGTGATTGCTGGTGAATGTCTGTCTCCTTCTGGGCCATCTGGAGTCATGTGTTGGGGGCGAGGAGGAGGGGAGGGGTATAGTGGGTTTCCTGTGGCAGGTGACAACAATTGGAGGGCTATGTTTTCTTAGGCCTTGCTGTGTCCCAGAAACAGGGGTTCTGGTCCTAATTATCCAGTGGTTTTTAACAAGACCCACATTTTAACTGACCCATATTTTCACTGCATATGAAGTGCTAAGACAATGAAAATCTTTTGTCTTTTTTCTTTTCCCGTTTGTTGGAGGGGAGCCAGGAATGCCCATATGAAACCAGTTATCACAGATTCTAGGATTGTGAAAAGAAAACTTTTCACATTTTTGAAAATGATGGGTTTATTTCAACCTGTGCTAAATGTAAATACATGTAAATGCCCCTACACTTACAAAGTAAACCTTGTTCAAATGGATGTGTGCAAACTCATGTAAGCATACATGTATCATTTTACCAACTGATTTGCTTGCTTTGCTTCACCTCCAAAAATGTCCACCATGAAATAAAGTTGCTGTTGTCCAACAACTTCAGATAAAACATTGAAACTATAATAATAATAATAATACTTGATAATAATGCTTGAAGCACATATTTGCACAATTGCTGAACAGTGTATGGTTCCTTCAGGCATCAAGACAATCATGCTCGCCAGGCCTGGGATGGAAGTTGGAGTAGAGAGTCAGGAGTAACAAGTTGGAGCCCAGGTGCCACCTATGCTGGACCTGTCAGGCCTTCCATGGGTCTGGGCTTCAGCAGCAACTGTAATGTCATGTCAATACAGTAAAACTATCTTGTGCGGTTCTGAACGATTGGTGTTATGTTGTTGAGTGTCTGGGTATGCTTGTGCAGGCATTAAAAAACAAATACAAGGGGTTGATGGAATGATGATAATATTGAATGTACCAACAACAAGTTGGTGCTCATACCTGATCTGCAACCAAAAAAAAAAACATTTAGCTAATGCTTATTATTGTACAGTATAATTTGTACAGTATAATTTGATTAAAGGGAATGGTAGGCAAACTGATAAAGGTGGGTCTAAAGGCCTGCGTTAAAAGCCATGATCCAGAGGTAAGGTCCAAAGTAAGGCGCTGCCTCAAATTTTTACAAGCTGTGTTCTTGGTTCATTGAGCAGATTGTCGTTGCTAGTGCAGGACTGAAAAATGCGTCGGCATCAAGTAATTGTCTCATGCCCCCTTCTAGATAGGGGGAGTGTTGAGATGGAGTGGTGCTCTTCTTTTATTAAGGAACATAGAGTGCAGGTCAGGCTGCATGCTGTGAGCCCGCAGCGTGGAGCCTGTTGATAGCATTGCCAGAGCAGTTAGCATAGTTTTGGCTATTGAGACTGTGATTGAGACATAATTCTTTTACACATGTTTTACAAATGAAAGCTACCATGTCTATTCTTGTATTCATGGAATGTACTTTTCAAAATTTCAATATTCATATAGAAAAGTCCTAATGACCCTATTCAAAAAGCCTTCAAAGCCATAATTGACTCAGTGTGTTGGACCTAAGACATTGGACCAAACACATTAACAAAAAAGCAGTAATGAAACCTTAACTTTTTTGATGAAAAGATCATCCCCATTTTAAAACAAATAACTAACTCCTTCTTAAGTTGGTATTGTCCTTAAAATCTTACTTGTCATGATAATGCACAGATTTTCCCAGACCTTGTATCAATGAGGACACTTGAATGTTTTGATCTTGTATCGCTTGACACGATCACTAAATGAGTAATGAGTTCTAAACCCACAAATTGTCAACTAGACACAATTTCTACAGAACTACTTAAGGAGCTACTTCCTGTGCAATGTCAGCCAATATTAAACATAATTAATTGCTATCCCCTGGATGTGTATCAAACTCACCCAAAACCGTGGAAATAAAGATCTGAAAAACTCTAATCTGAATCCAGATATTATAAACAATTAATTATAGGACAATATTTAACCTTCTGTACCTCTCAAAATTCCTCAAAAAAATCTTAGTTTCCCACCAATTAAAAGTCTTCCTAAAAATAACAAATAACATTTATGAAATGCTCCAGTCCGGTTGGAGACCCCATCATACCTTACTGAAGGTGATAAATGACCTTCAAATGGCCTCAGACCAAGGTTCTGCATCTGTCCTGTTGCTTCTTGATCTTAGTGCTGCTTTTGACACTATTGATTACTTCCTTCTCTTAGAAGAGAAGGAATATGCGTACACGTTCTTGTCTGGTTTAAATCTTATTTATCCAAAATATATCAGTTTTTATGTGTGGATGACAAATCCAACATATGTTTTTGGTGTTCCTCAAGGCTTGGTTTTGGGGTCATTATTGTTTTCACTATTGTTATGGTACTTTCACTGAACTGATGCATTAATGGATAGTACATTTTATATTTCTAGTTAAATATTGTGCTTAGAATACAGAGTTACAGGGATGGAATCGAAGAAATTGAAAGTGTTGATGGTTGGTGGTAATAACCATCAAATTTGGGGTGTTCTTCCGGTTAACCTTGTGGTGATCATTTTGCGTCCACCAGCAGCTGAGTAAGCCCAGACTGTGTCTCTGGAGCCTCTCCTGGGGAGTTTATGCCTTGAACAGATTGAGTTGATGAGTGGCTGTCTGAAGTGGGTTGTGTAGCAGTTGTTGTGGTAATATTAACAATTGGATGTATTAATTGATCATACACTGCTTACATGTCCAACTCTGTTGTTGCATTAAGAGAGCAAAGGAATGTTGGGGTCATGAAGCTAGGAGAGAGGATCTGGTCTGTGTTTGTTGGTGACACCTATCTGTATGCTAAATCCTGTAAATACACTGGGCCCATCTGTTCTCCTTATCACTGTTCTTGTTCATTGATCTATAGGAATTTGGCCCTGAGGGGGGTGATACTTCCTCCCTGAGTGGGGGCTATTGGGGCACCTTGATAAACACAGGATAGGGGGAGAACAGATTGGGGTCAGGAAGGGAAGATTGTTTTAACACACCCCTAGACTGGATTATACCAAATGGATATGCAAATAACCTGAGTGTATAAGAATGTTTGTAACTTTGGAATTGGCAGAAATGCTTCCCTGTCACTCTGGGTGATGGGGAACCAGACTCTCCTTGCAAGTGACTCTTTAATAAACTGTTAATTGTGCTAAAGACATTTTATTTCTTACCAGCCTAAATGACAATCCTAGACCTAGTAAATTGCCATAATACAGTACAGGTTCCCGAAGGAATTTTTTAACTCTGGATGCATGGGTACAAAGCAGTAGGTTGCAGTCAGACCGCTGGTTTTAAATGCTGACTCCTGCTAGTGCGGGGATAAATATTGTGTATAGACATGCGAACAATTGTGTCTTTGGCGAGTTGTTTAGATTTTCTGATCTCGATCTGTGGCAGATGCAAGGCCTATCAGGAGGAATATACATAACGTACAGGGATTGCAAGAGGCACTATGGCAAGTTGATTGGAAGGCATAGGCTACAGTATAAGGAAGGGGGTGGCTGATGAAGGCTAAGGTTTGTGTTGGGTTTTCTGATTTCTGGTTTCCCCACTCAGGTTGTTGTAGACCTGGACGATTTGCTTGGCAGAACCCCAACCTTCCGCAGTGTTTCACCATGAGCAGTTGCGGCCTTCCTAGTAGTCAGTGACAGCGAACGTCGACAGTCGGCTTTGCTAGCGCATTGCTGAATAAATGTTGCATTGTCCTGCACAGTTGAATTAGCCAACCTCGCAGCTGCCTGAGATAACCCTCAACACATTTTATTCTATGGCCTAAACTCTGCAGTGGTGGAGGTGGTGTTGCTGAAGACCTTCTAGAGGCCTTATTGCCAAACAATCATTTTGGGGGAATCTACGCGGGTCATGAATAGGGGAAAAAAGATACTGCTACATATTGTCTGAAGGTCCAGTGGCTACGACCAAAGAAAACTACATACCCAGGTTTGAGAAAGAGACTATGCTAACCATTGCATTTAATGGCTGCCAACACTGTGGTTAGCTTGGACATTGGGTTTGTGAAGACACTCGAAAACGAGAAAATAGCTGTTTTAGCTATTTACAGATCATTGGGCCTGCAATGGCTCTGAGACAAAAGAGACCGTTCCCACAAGAATAAAGACACTTCCGGCTATTGCAAAAGAATAACTGTGAACAACCCAAGGGCAACATGCAGGAACGCTAATCGCCTGAGGTAGGGGGGCTGACTGCCATAAATGATTGACCAGGAAACATCAATCGGTGAAATAATTCCTTAACACAACCCTATATTCTCAGACATATTTAACGGTTTTGAGAAAGTTGTTGGCAAGCATAGGGAGATGGATTTTCTGATGTGCGACCAAGTATAATGTTGTTTGGAAGGGTATTTAAGGTGTAAAAACTGAAATGCTGATAGTATTTGTTACACTCCCAAACAGTCAACCTATTGCAAGGCAATTTGTGCAGAAACTTAAACAGATCTGTGCAAACATCTGTGCGAAATACCAGAATGGTGTCTTGTTTTTTCAAAGTAGGGGGTTAGGCAAAGTATGGCTCCCATGCTAAAACTGTATTACACGTAGGAGAGCTTTCGGTCCTCATGGGATAGCAGTGAGAAGCCCTAGGATTGAATTCCAGCCATGAAGAAAAAGCAAACCTGTTACCGATAGCTAAGGGGAGATGAGGTTAACCGTTGCATGGCTGTGTTGTCGGGCACAAACACTTGTTTAGTGGTGTGCTAATCATCGACGATTTGTTCTTTTTGAACAAATATTTTCAGTGACCTAGGTGTACTATATCACTGCCCTAGAAGATTCGTTCAATTTGTGAATCACTTTTGCGCAAGATAACCCTTTCATCACCAATGCTTGATGCATCAACACTTGTCAGATGTCACAATCCACTGAATGACTAGAATGTAGGTTGTTTAAGCCCTTGAACAGCACTCCAGAGACGCAGAGCTTCTGAAACTAATTTGCTGTCACCTCTTGTTAGAATTTACGAGGCTTTGTAATTCCCGGCTCATCAATTATGTTTAAAGCCATGCCAGACTAGCAGTCGAGTATAGACGAAATGATGCACACTTTGAGGCGAGGAGGGGGAATGTGATGGATTTGTTTAAATCCCTACTGAAGAGGGATGTGGGGTTGATTGGTAGGAGGTGAGAGAGTTTTTTGTAAGTGGGAATACGTTTATTGTTCCAGGGCAGAGGGGGGAGGTTGTGTTTAATTGGTAATGGGACTCCGTTGATTTGTTTCTTTTTGGTTTTGTGTACATGGTTGCTGTGTCCATGTCCTTTTTGAATGTTTGTTGATTTGTTATTGACGTTGTACATTTTTTTATTGTTTTGTACCTTTCATAACCAATAAAACGATTAAAAAAACTCACAAAGACAGCCCCGTTGGATGACATGCGATTATGAATAATATTGTGAAATATATTTACAACAGTCCTAACCACTAAGCTTTATAACATAAACACATCTGATTGCATATCTCCATTGAAATATTTATATAACAAGCTACCTGAACCAGGGAATACAGGCATTTGTTTTTGCAGGTTTGGTAGAAGAGCGATGAACACTCAAACAACCCTTCTTTAAGGGGGTTGTCCATGTGTTGTCATTGTTTTTATGACCAGGAGCAGGCCACCTGGGGTTTGTTGTGGTAACAACAAACTTGTCTACTGATTGGCTATAACGTTTGACCCCCTCCTATGCATTCTGACATATAAGGTTGTGTTAAACCTATAGTCATTGGAGACTACCAGGAGATTGCTTGGAGATAAACAGGAGAAGAACATGTAGGAACTATGGAAGGCCAACGTCTTGGACTCTGTCTTAGACAGAAACACATTTGGCTGTAAACGGGAATCTAACATCCCCCAAAAACGTTTTCTACAGCATTTCAGCCCTGCCACAAAAAGACCAGCTGACATCATGTCAGTGATTCTCTCGTTAACACAGCTGGGAATGTTAAAGATGACAAGGCTGGAGATCACTCTGTCATGCAGATTGAGTTAGAAAAACAGTTTGGAAGCTTTAAAAGGAGGATGGGGCTTGATATCATTGTTCTTCCTCTGTTAGCCATGGTTACCATCAAGGAAACAGTTGCACAAAAAGGGCTTCACAGGCAAGGATATTGCCGCTAGTAAGCCTGCACCTAAATCTACCATTGATCCGATCATCAAGAACTTCAAGGAAAGAGGTTCAATTGTTGTGGAGAAGGCTTTAGGGTGCCCAAGAAGGTTTAGATTTGTCATGTCCTGGCTGGGGGCCCCTGGCCATATTTGTGCCTCGGGCTCACAGTCAGGACATGCGCTACTGTTGTGAGCTCCTCAGTCAGAGACAGCTGTTGTCAGTTGCTTCTAATTGGGGAGCCTACTTAAGTTAGGTTTTTTACCACACTAGGTGTGGTTTATTGTTTGTGCTACTGCCTACGTTCACGTTTTGTTTGTTTCCCCAGTCTTTGTGGATACGCTACATGTTCGTCTGTAAGTCATTCACAGCGTGTTTTATGTTTTGTTAGTTATTCGTTTAGCTGTTTACTCCAGCACCTTTCATTTCGTGTACAGTTCATGTTTGTTTTGTGTTTAAATAAATTCACCTTTTACTTTAAAAATGTACGCGCATGGTTCCGTCACTTATCAAGACCGTGATAAGATTGGACTGCTGAGGACTGGGGTAAAGTCCCGTTCTCTGATAAAGCCCCTTTTTTTGGGACATCCGGAAAAAAAAGGTAAGTACTACCATCAGTTCTGTTTGATGCCAACAGTAAAGTATCCTGAGACCATTCTTGTGTTGGGTTCCTTCTCAGCCAAGGGAGAGGGCTCACTCACATTTTTACCTAAGAACACATCCATGAATAAATGGTACCAAAACATCCTCTGAGAGCAACTTCCCAACATCCAAGAACAGTTTGGTGAAAATCTGTGCCGTTTCCAGCATAATAGAGCACCTTCCCATAAGGCAAAAGTGATAACTAAGTGGCTCAGTGGACAACCAAAAACCCACAAATTCTGATGAACTCCAAGCATTGATTATGCAAGAAGGAGCTGCCACCAGTCAGGATGTGGCCCAGAAATGAATTGACAGCATGCCAGGGCGAATTGCAGAGGTCTTGAAGAAGATCGTTCAACACAGGATATATTGACTCTTTGCATGCACTTAATGTAATTGTCAATAATAGCCTTTGACACTTATGAAATGCTTGTAATTATACTTCAGTATACCATAGTAACATCTGACAAAAAGATAGTGGTTTATTCCAAAACTCACGCTTTTCTATGTTCGCGAGACAAGTCCACTTAAGCAACTATAGGAGACCAAATATCGTTGTCCAGACTACTTTTAATGTAATTACATGGTGGTTCATACAGCGAGAACAGTTTCAAGATGAAAGACAGTTTCTTCACATACAGCCAACTTTATAACTTTGCACAGATCGACTCCTCCCTTCACCTGTATAAGCAGAGGCACTGGCGGGAAAACCCAACCGAGAAAAAAAGGCTCCTTATGTTCTCTCTAGGCCACGTAATCAATACAAAATGGAGGATGTAATTGATATAAAAAATGGATAGAAGCAATGTTTTCAAACATTCAAGTTATGCAAATAACTAATTATGCATTTAACAATAGGGCCTGTAGCGGCATTCCATTGACCAAAGTTATACGTCCATAAAATGCCACTGAAGCAGCTTTAACACTGGCTTAACGCAGACAAAAGAAAGTTCAATCTTCACAAACGTTTTCTTCTCTGAGTAGAATTATTTATTGACATCATGAGACATGTCAAACCTTGTTCCATGTAGCTTTCCTTTGGTTCTGTCGTGGAAAATGCCATTCCCAACTCAAACAGATGCAAGAACTTCAGAGGTTTAACATTCAATTAAACTGTGTTGACCTGGTTATCTCAGGAGACAATGCAACCCATGAGCCTCCAACATTCCAAGAAGAATTACAACAGGCAGATAAGATATCAGTCAATCGCACACCCAGATAACAGACCCAGAGCAAGACAAGAAAGAGAGGTCATGGTGTCAACTGGTAAATTATTACCCCACCCTTTGGTGTCGCCGAACTATCTTTCAGAACATACTTGATTATATGACTTAGATTATTAATTACCATTATTTGTCAATACATACATTGTTGATGAGTATATGACAGATAATATCACTTATTTAAGTGATTCATCAATACATTCATTTTGTGGACATGTGGAATTTAAAAATACCCCTACAGTTCTAATTACTGTTCTCCTTTCTTATCCTTTTCTTTCTCTTTTCTGTGTTGCTCTGGTATAAAACTATTTGTTCCCCTAGCCAGCTGCTTGCCCTTACCTTAATTACAGGCTTCCTTATACTACCTGTGGCTGCATAGTGCCCCTTGTGCCCAAGACAATAAACAACACAACTAAGGATAACAAATGGATAAATGGCTTCTACAGGGCCTATAGATTGGCATAATACGAGGTATCCCCTACAAAGATCTAAAGCAGAAAACATTGTGTAAAACAATGCTTGTGTCATTCTCAAAACCTTCAGCCATGGCTGTAGCCTTTACCTTAACCATGCTCGTCTATTGGTTTTTTCTGAACTCTTCAGACAACTCTCACCTTTGTATTTGTGGCCTATGTTCAGTGTGGGGCTCACAATGATACCAAACAGCACAGTGACTACTTTACTCCATTTAAATAGGCTGAATGGCTGATTAGAGTTGTGTGATGCTATTTAGAAGAAATAATTAGTTTATTGAATTATTTATCATTCTTTTTAACCGGTACCAACAAATGTTTTCAGGCCATTTAAGAATAACTTTGTGGAATAAGCTATAATTAATCTTTTGTCACAGCTCGCTTTGTGTGACATACTAAAGGCATGCAAGTATACATGATACAGTAGATTTTTTTTATTTTAGCTGTAAGGGTACCAACAAATTTGAGCACCTCTGTTGCTTCGGTATAGAAAATGCTTTAGAAAGAAAATGGTCTAGTTCTTTGTGGAGTTCCTGTTTTATTGATATTATTCAGTGTAATACATTTGATGACTTACATGAAAAGCTATATAGTTGGTAAAATTATCAGTGAAAGTTAATGAACAGATTGTAGGCTATGTTGGATTTTCTTTTCTCTTAAAATAAATAAAACAAATTTTGTGCATTAAGCACCACATGGAACCCGCCGGGATCAACCCAGGTACATGCAAAGGAACTCCCGAAAAAGGGCAGGATCCAGGATATGGGAGCGCGCCTCAGGGCTGTATCCCTCCTAGTCCACATGATACTGGAGACCCTCTAATGGGAGGCTCCCAGAGGCGATTGTCCCTCCGGATAGCAAGTGCTATAAGGTGTTCCAAAGCCGAGGGCTCATCCTGAGAGGCCATTCAAGAAGGCACCCTGCAGCGCATCGTCATTCCAACCGCTCTCGGCTGAGATGGTCCTGAGGGCAATGGCGTAGTCCGTTGCGCTGCGGGTGAGGACTAGGAAGGTACCTACTGTAATACAGGCAAGAAGCACAGAAACACGTCTATAGGTTACGCTGAACTGGCAAGGTGTGAAAAGGAGAGCAGGGAAAATATAGCATGATGCTGATGAGGAAGTTAGCAGCAGGTGTGCAGAATGAGTAGATGTGATTAACAGGGTGGTTTTTTAAGAACAATTTCTCCTTAATTATTTTACAAGTTTCTTTAAGTTTCAGTGAAAATCATGCTGGTAAGCAACCATAATTTCTTTTTTTATTTAATTGTCGGTTTTCCCAATTTTTGATTGATGTCAAGAATTTGTCTGTGGTGAAAGATAATAATGTGCTTACTCATGTAACCTGGAGCCGATGGCTCGTTTTTTTTAAGAAGGTGGCATCTAACAACCAGGAACCCTTGAAGAACCATGCTGCCCCCTAGAGAAGAGATATGGAAACATATGCAAGATAGAATCACTCTTAAACTAAACTAGAATCACACTTACATTTAATTTTGTCTTTATCTTTCCCAAAATATGTTTTAATGAGTACTTGTATGTTTTTATACTTCATGACTCCATAAAGCATGTTAAAATAAAGAACAGAAATTGTGAACCAATTTTATCATGGACTATTACTTAATTCAAACTTGCTGTAATAAACAACCCTGCTCTGTTCAAATGTCAACCCAAAGGTTCCTGGAAAAATTATAATCATTATTCAATCAGCAGCTTTCAGTGTCTATATCTCTTCTCCTTCATTACCTGTAATCCTGCAGATAGGATTCTTGATGAATCCTATAGTTGGGAGGCTAGCCAATAAAGGATTATTGTATAAAGCTTGCTCACCAACCCGTTTATATGGAACAAACTTCTCACTTTCTCAGAATTAAACCCCTTGATTCATTGCCACAATACCTTTAATGTCTGCATCCAATTTCAGTCAAGGACATTGACCGTTCTCAGTCTTCACTGTTAATGTTTGGGGGGTTTTGGGGAGATGGGTCGGTCAATGGTACCGGTTTGGGCTCTAGGGGCAGTTGTAGGACGTAGATGCTTCTGGCAACATAGCCACTACCATACAGACTAAGACTTGCTAATAAAAAGGAATGTGTATACTTCACTCTTCTTTGCGTCAAAGTTGCAGACTCTAAAATTCCAGTCCAAAGATTTGTATTTCACAGGAACACACAGACGCCCAAAGATTCTCGTCATCTCCTGTGTCAACAACCCTGGCATTCTCAATTACCTTGCATGTCCCTTGGTCATCTGTCCAGTTTGCTTGTTGTAGCTTATGTCATATGTTATTCTCTTCATCAAGCCTCACAGAATATCTCAGGCAGCATAGAGGGAGAAGAGACAACATCAACAAATAATCTATTTTGATGAAATCTATTCAACCTCACCCACATACTTAAGGCTCAAGCTTCCTTATTGGTATAGATAAAAGCATTGTTTACTTTTATCCTATCTGGCTCTAGATATCAACGACAACTGATTTTGACTGCGGCAGTAATGGTGGCACCCTTCCCACAACAGGCCCAGAAATGAAAAAGCTTTATTTTCAGTAATGTTTCCCAAAGTAATGTTGATATTAAAATGTTGTGGAGTCCCCATTTCAGCTTCCCCCATAGGTTTTATATGTCAAAGGACTGGGATATATCTCAACAAGCTATCATTCTGTCTACACCATTTTAGCAATTTCCTGATTTGTGCAGCTCAACAACTTTTTGTCACACATCATTACTGTATTCTTGGGATTTTCCCCTATTGATTATGGTCTGTGTCACCTCATAGTTATAATCCTATGAAACAGAAAGTCTTGGCTTACAATGTAAATGTTCCTAATCACTCCTTAAAAACTTAAAATAGTAATGGGAATATACTTCAATTAGATTTTAATGCATACAAATTTCTCGGTTTTCCAATAAGTGTGGTACACATGTTTTGGAGAAAATATTTATTGCATTTATGTCAAATGGTGACAAATCTCCTTTGGGCCAAGTCTGCCTTTGTCATGGAGAAGTACTGTCAGCAGCATTCTTAAAGGCTGTTGAAACATCTCCCTTACGGAGCTTGGCAGCATCTGCTTCAAGAGAACGTTGTCGTTTTTCTCTTACTTTCACCGCACCACGTCCTCAGCAAAGATTTTCTGACACATATAGTTATGCAAGGGACACTCCTCCCCCCTTTTGGGGGGAAATATGTCATTGTCTCCTAGGGAATATGGTAAATATGTGTATTATTAACACATTATTAACACAAAACCAATATTATACTTTTTAAATATCACGGTTATGGTGACTACCATTATGCGCAACCTCTAGCCCTGAGCGATTAATGCTTGACCTGTACTGCCCACTTACTTTCACCAGCATACTAACCCCTTTATGGCACATGGACCGGGAGAGACGTCTTATCCGAACTTGATTCGTTTGACAGATGCATGCTCTCTCACTGACAATGCATCTTTGCAGCATTCCAGAGATGAGGGATAAACATTCTGAAATGCTAATTTCCTGTTGTCCTGTTGCTCACCTGTTGGTCAGCAAGTCTTTGATTTACTGAAATATGAAAATAGACACATTACGCTGGGAATGTTTGTCCTTTAGTAGTTTTGTGTTGATGTTTTGATCATAGAGGTAAAATCCACAAATGGCATTCTTGCATATATCTTTGGGTTTTGGAGGTGTGGTAGGATGTTGCTGAGGCAATGTTGATTGGGAAAATGGGGAAACATTACAATACAGCAATTGGTCTCCTCAGATCCCAAACACATAGTATTGATAAAAAGAAAAAGGTCACGCAGCACAGTTGTAAACATGTCCCTGTCCCAACATTTTTGAAAGTGTTAAATGGCATCAAATAAAAAAATAGGTTTTCAAAACCAATAACACTTCTCAGTATCAACATTTGATATGTTGTAAAATATAAGGATAGCATTCTGTTTTTACTTTATGCAGGGTCTCTACTTCTATGGAAATTAGGTTGTATACAATATGCTCCAAATTGACTGAAAATAGGCCAAATTGTTTCTGCTGGTTTGTGCTAGTAAAAGTTTTTTTGTGCTGCTACAGTTTTTGGTACATTCCCTACAATTCTACTATATAGTATTTATACTTTGACCGGCTGTGGCAAAACTCCGTACTAATATCTGACTAGGTTTAAACCAAGACCATAAGAAGTTCTGAATTATACTCCAACGTTATACATCTCTTAACAAATGGCAAGGCTTCTAAATTTACTGTGCCATAAATTTGGATATGTGGCCCTATGAACACTCTACCAATACTTTTAAGCATAGACTTAAAGTAAATCACCACCTTGATGTTTGCTCATGCCAATACGCAATGCATTATGGAAGGCGGACACTGTGTGAATTATCAACAGTGATGTAACATTTCTGAAGCTGAGAGATCTTCCCACTGGGTAAGTGTAGCTCTTTTTGGGCAATGGCAAGCAAAGTAGACTGCAAGACACATAGAAATGTCTGGGTGCCAGAAGGAGAGAACTGAGAGGCATAACAATGATTAAACAAACCACGTGAGGACATCATGGGACCAAATTACTTGGTGTATAGAGAAGAGGCAAGGACAGAACAGAGCCCTGGGGGACTCTCTACAGTGAGAGGCATTGGAGCACACATCTTTGTCATCTTGCTGAGGAGGCCTGCCAGGCAAGATGTAATGTAAGAGGGTTGAGAGCCTATGATACCCAACCTTGGGAGGGTGGAACTAAAGATTGGATAATCCTGTGTCAATTGCAGTGAATACATTTAGAAAGACAACTGAATAAGAGGGGTTAGAGGAAGAAGCTTGAAATTAGGAGTGATGGAAAGTGGCCTAAGCATTGATAAAGAGGAATTATTTTTTTCGAAGGTTTGCATGTTCTGAGTAATTTACAGAGTGTTAAGGCATCAGCAGGAAATGTACTTGCCAACATGTCAATCTCATTGACATGGGGAGTGCATAAAAAAATAGATCAAACTAACAGGGATAGAAAACAAAGATAATTTATTTAAGACTGCCCCTGAAACCTAGTCAATGTCTATACACAGTTACACACAGTAATGCGTTTACAGTTCAAGGAGAACTTAAAACTATGTCTTAAAGTAGATGACCCTAACCAGCATCCCCAAATCCTATTTCTTCACCCAATACCATCTCTTCAAACCCGTAATTGGTTAAAATATAAGCAGTGTGCATTTCTCTGTATAACAAAACATTTCATTTGGCCTAAAGTCTATAAACACCACACAACCCTTGTGTGTTTCTAATCCTGGCCAACAACAGTACTTATATTCAAACCAAATAACACACACAAAAATGTAGGGCAATGTCAGAGTCAAGAAGAATGGCATTTTAATAATTAGGTATAATATAAGGTTCTAGCAATGTGATTTATGATATATACAGAAATAATATTGTTAAAGAAACAAGGCCGTTCCTAGTCATTGCAGTTTAACTGAAAGGCCATTACAACCAGGGGTCTAAACCGTTAACTGTCTTGCTATAGACAACAGATCTCTCACTTTGTCGACACAGGAATTCAGTTTTGCAACCTTTTGGGTACTGGTTTGATACTCTAAGCTACGTCAAGTAGAGTTGGATTACTAAACACAAATTTACCAAAATAACACAGCATTCAGAAAATAACACAAAAATACCCTAAGGAACATATAAACACCTAAAAGAACACAACCTTTGCAAAAGAACAGAAACACAAAATAATTAAAGCTGCAAGCAGCATTTTGTTTTAACATTACTAGCAATTACTAGCCAGATTGCACACAACGCATGTCCACATAGTTGTGAACAATATGGCTTGCATGTTTTTTTTTATTTTATATATCCCCATGTGGCCTAAATAAAACATCATTGTTATGTACACTAAAATCACAACCCTGATTATGTATGCCAAATGTAACCACACTTTAAATCACTCATTTAATGCTATAGATGTAGCGGTGAAGCATTCTTTACAAATTCTGAATTGCCCCAAAACATTAAGTATTAAGTATATAAAGTAAGAATGAATGGGCCTGCATTTAAAATATGATCCTTGGGAGGATTTTGACCAAAAAAAAACTGGGTAAGTGTTATGAGCTTGCAAATGGGAAATGGGAAAGCCTAAATAGCTCTTAAGTGTGGTGAACCAACAATTGCATGCACTTGTTTTCTTTGTTTAGTAGTTGTTTTAAATTCACACAAAAATATCTCACCTGGCTTCCATCTTCACTCTTTGAATACAGTTGCTTACAAATGAGCTTGATAGGAAGCTTAAGTTAGATCTTGCTTTTCGCTGCAAACAAAAATTTAATTGTACAGTCAAAGTCCATGCCGGTGCTTGAGTATGGTGATACAATATACCCAACTGCATCGGATTCTACTCTGAAGTCGCTTGACAGGCTTCCAGCATACTTAACATCTTTGTTGAAACCTAGATTATCTTGCTATAATACAAGATCAGAGTGCGTTAGTGTTACAGACACCTTTTGTGATTACTGAGTTAGGCAGTTCTGCATTTTCATAAAAAGCAGCATGTGTGTGGAATTGTAGCCAATTGGAGTTTTGTTTCGATGCCCTGGTGTCCATTGGTCAAATTAAAAATGGTGTTAGAAGTTTATTACAAATTTCAATTGATTGTATGTATATATTTTTTTTGTTATTTTAATATTGGATCTGTGGAATATTTTAGTAAAGAATAGATAGCACACCTTGCCTGTGGGGGAAAGTCAGAGATAGCAAGGCTGGGGTGATAAAATGTTAATTAGTACATTCCAGGAGTAGGACTGTCACGTTGCCTTCACAGGAAGGGACCTCCCCTGTCCGCGTAGCGTGCCGGCGTTCGACGTCGCCGGCCTTTTAGTCGCCATCGTGTGTGTTTTGTCCTGTTTTCCCCATGTCCTGTGAACGCACCCTTCCCTGATTCCTTACAGGTGCTACCTGTTACCTCAGTACTTAAGCCCGTGTGTTTCTAGTCTCCGTGTCCGTGATTGTTACTTGTGTACGTGTCTGCTGGTACAGTTGGTACCAAGTCTACATTTGTATCCATTGCCCTAGGGGCTGGTAATCATTTCTTCGTGCGTGTTGCACCACAGCTAGGTTTACGAATACCGTCCAAATCATTGGTGCCTCAATAAACGGCTGTCGACGGTTTCCCTGCGCCTTGGTCCTTTTCTCACGCCACGCATCACAAGGACCATAAGTCAAGAGATCAAGGCAAGGACACTGTGAATATGGGGACAGGTTTATTGGCTGTTGGTTTAACACCCTGATGCGGACAGGGAACACAGGAGAGGAACAGTAAACACAATTTAGCAAATATCTCAGGTCAGATCTTCTGGCGCCAACCCCCCCCCCTTCAACGGTCTTCCTCGTCTGCCTTCCGACGTCACCAAATGGCCCCACGGACCGTGAGGGGGTCTGCAAGAAGGGACATGCCCACCCAGGAAGCACACAACAAGTTCTATGCAATGACTGAGGGGTGGGAGTGGCTGTATAAAACTGTGTCCAGGTGAAACAGAGATTCAAATCTTCTTGGTTGTATTGTGGGGAACGATCTCCAGATATATCTGTAATAAAGGCGTTTACTTTGGAGACGTGATCGTGTGGACATTCTCTGATTCGGACTCGGGGGAAGTAGTTTGAATTCTACAGATCCCAGGACACACTTGTAAATGGGACAATGGTCTTAATGTGTCTCCCTGTTGAAAAACAAAAGTTGTTTTTCATAAATTCTGAATGGCTGAAAAATCATTAGGAAACAACTCAACATAAATTTGATTTGTTTAACATCTGTTTTAGATACTTCATGATTCCATGCGTTATTTCATAGTTTGGATATCTAATTAGGCCATGCATGATAGGAACATAAGCTTGTCCATATTTACAAGGAGAAGTGAAATCCTTGATTTGTTTACAATATAGCCAGCCTTGGAAAATATTCTCTGAGACAGCGTGAAAGCGTTGGAGCCCAGCAACACCATCCCTAAGCTTTAACATTCCCACAATCAATCAAACTTAATCATCCCACCCTGGACTGTCCCTGTCCTGCCCATCTGGTCATGCTTCTGACCTAGATTAGGCTTTATAGACTCTAGACACAGCCTATTTGAATTTATTAATTATTACTTAAACTCTTAAACATTACAAAGCAAAGCCAGAAGAGGTCTGGTCACCCCTCTGAGCCTCTTTCCTCTCTAGGTTTCTTCCTAAAATCCGGTACCCAAGATATTTTTCCTAGCCACACTAGGTGTTTTTGTAAAAGCAAATTTTGACAATTTCTCATGTAAAAAGGGCTTTATAAATACATTTGATGATAATGAATTAGCACAACAAACTGCGAAACTGGCAATAGCAGTTAAATGAGGCAATGTTTAGCTGCCAATGTCAGTTTCTCTTCTGAGAATGTTGAACGCTAAGGGATGGTGTAGCTTGCTTCCAACTTTTTTATTAGTCTTTTAAACCCCATGCCTCCCCCCAATTATGTTCACGCTATGAATTCAGTTATTTTGTCTGCAATGTCTCTTTTTTTTTCTCTGTGATAGGAGAAACTGGAGTAACCTTCGCCTTGTTTTTGAGGCTGATGGTTTCGATGATTGGGATGCACCTATAATACAATATTCATTATTATTAAGCCATTACACTTGATGCTAATGGGTCTAGCACAGTTTGTAGGCACAGCTTACATAGCGATGCTTGGATAAAAATCTATATATGACAAGGCTGGTCCAAAATCCATTTTACAAGCTTCGAATACTTGTTGGTATTTAACTACTCTGTCTAGCTTAGTGACTTCTTCAACGGTATCTTAGCAGACTGAAATTTGCATTTGGATGCATGCCGCCACCAACTGTGCTGGAGTGTGGATGGTTTCATAAGCTGTTGTTCTTCTTAGTAATCCTATTATTATTAAGGTGGGGGAGCCCCCCACTTTATGTAATCTCTTATTTATATATATATATATTTATTTATAAGTTACCCTAACTCCTTCTACAGTCATTGCACTACGGAGACTTGACAGGTATCAAAATGTGTGTCTCATTTCCGATTGCGTTGCTATTGTTTTGCACGAGGTTTAGGAAATATTTACGTTTTTGTGGCTAAAAACATAGTCTCAGGGTAGTTAGCCACACTTAACAATGGTTGCCTAGCAACCAACATAAACAAACTTTCCAGAAAGAGACCATGCCAATGGCAGCTGGATCTGAAGTTTGCAAGTAGTGCTAGCTAGCTACAGGACTGTTTATAAAGTGACAATGAAATGGCAATGACTTCGACCATGGGACTTACTTTGTCAAAGGTAAGCATTACACAGGTCAGAAAATGAAGAAAACATTCTGTGAAATCTAAAAGGATAGTTATGTTAGTTTCACCCTGTCACGGGTGTGAAAGAGTAAAGAACCATGTGCAGACATGGAATACAATATACGTAGATTTATTTACAACGAAAAACCAAACCACATGTATTTACAAACTATAAATCAAAGGTGCTGGACAAGCAGCGATTAAAGAACAAAACAAACCGTGACTCGTACTTACATATAACATATAACATATAACATACAACACAACACAAGTGTCAAAAAGTGGGCTTCAAAATAAGTGTCCCCAGAATCCCACCACCGAAAGGCACCGTGCTACACCGCTCATGACACAGCCAATCATGTCATTTTAAGTCTCACTAGATAGTTATTCTAATACTTTGTTAAAAAAAAAATGATCTGAAGAATTAAGAAATATCCTAAATGA
This sequence comes from Novumbra hubbsi, assembly GCA_016801125.1. Taxonomy (NCBI): domain Eukaryota; kingdom Metazoa; phylum Chordata; class Actinopteri; order Esociformes; family Umbridae; genus Novumbra; species Novumbra hubbsi. The sequence goes on from JACXGK010001691.1 coordinate 33,650, forward strand.
AAACATTTTTAAAACGCATCGTTGTTGTGCAGAGACTATGTTTATTCATCTCTGTTAACAGACCACTAGGTGAGACTGAAACAAATGTGCGTCAAAGCGCACCTGTTGCATTTCTATTCATATCTCCGGACTGGTTCAAAACAGAAGCCTATAGTTTCACGTTGTAGGGGACAGTCTGCTGCAAAGAATGACGTGTCGTTTGTGTATTACCGTAAAGTAGAAGCCTTCCAATGCTCAACCACAATCACACTGTAGTTCAAGATTTCATAAAAAAGAGAAAATAGAATTCTATAACAAATACATTGTGCTAAACAGTATTTGTGCTAAACAATATTTGTACTGAAATGACTTATGAGTACATTCGGTAGCATAGTGCTTACATGTAAAATGGGATGCCATTTCATGGTTCCTCTCTGAACTAGACAACATGTGACCAAGTAAGATGTTTTGTTGCAGTGAATGCTATTTGATAGTTGTATTTCATGAATCAATTCTTGTGGTAAAGAATTTGTGTGCATATGATTTAAAGACACCTTTGTTGTAGTTCACAACAAACATAATATTTCCTACTCATTTTCTGCTGTTAGGTTGTTGATTAGAATTCACTGTACACAGGTCAGGTTTTATATGGAATTGACGCGTTTGATGGCAAGCCTACCCATGAAGACCGGTTTGGGACAAGGATCTAGTGCTTAGGAACATATCATTCTGTTAATTGTGTGTGTGGGATCTGATCACCCCACCTGTGCGGTAGGGCAGTTGTGTGCTTGTATTGTAATCAGAAAGTTGTACTTGCAATCATTTGATTGATTTTATGTTTAACTGTTAAAAAATTTAAAGGGGTGCACCCAGGTGATTGTTAAACAAATTGTATTAGCTTATAATTGAAATACATTTATTTTCAGTTATTCATTTATGTCTATGTTACATTTTGAAGTAAACCTATATTTTTACAACTTAATATAATTACACCTCCTGGTCTCTAGTTTGTTGTATAACATCCTCACTGCTCCCGCAGAGCCTTGTGTGTTCCAGTGTGCTAGACTAAGCATATACTATATAAGGCTGAAGATATTAAGCAAAATGTTGGCCAGCAATTCAGTCGTTTTTAGCTAACTAGCTTATTGGACATATCTTTGTTTTTGTATTTGGGAGAGGCCAGCTATGTACTGTGAGATAATTTGTGTTAATTTACTGCCAGTACACAGCTGGACACCAGACACAGCTGCTGTGACAGCTACCCCACTTTACAATTTCCGCTGAATTGTACCTTTTCTAGTTATTATTTGGAGCCAAGCAGCAAGGCTGCAAAGGCACCCATTGTGTTTCTACGTTTTCAACTTCTTCTGGCATTGGAGTCTATGGCAGCCCATAGACCATTGTGGTAAAAATTTGGGGAAATGTGTCAGTCATAACTTTTGACCCGTAAGGCTGATTTTCAAAAATGCTGAGTTCAACACACCCTACAGCGTCTATATAGATTCTCATTTTTTTCAGATATTCCGTTGTTACTATGAAGAACAGAGGAAGCCTGCCTTGTTTTGGCCCGATCGGCCATAAGGGGGCGCTATTCCAGGAAATCATGTTCATGTTGTAATCAGCTTTTAATCACATTTATCAACCAAATTTGCTGTGTGGCATGACAGCCACATGTAGTGTTTCTGTAACAAATAGGGAGTTAGTAGTCCAAACCATGTGACCGCCATAAGCAATTACATTAAAGTTTGATTAAAAGTTTTTAGCATTGTCAGATCGCAATCAAACTTGGTCTGTATTCTGTCCTCTAGGCCTTTAACGCCCTCTAAAACTCTCTGCTTCCTTGGCCATTGGAGGGCGCTATAGTGTGTTGTCAAATGTTGCGACTTTCAAACACTCCTTACTTTTGCTGGGATTATTGTGGAGTAACTCCTGGATGCAAACACCTTTTTTAACTAAAGTTGCTGTGTGCCATCAAGGAATCATCCAGTTGTACTAAAACCAATAGGGAGTTGGTAGTGCAAACCATGTGACCACCACAAGCCAAATATATTAAAGTTATGATTCAAAGTCTTTAGGAATGTTAGATCCAGATCAAACTAAATTGTAAATAGGCCTGGAACAACCTGTAAAATGTTCAGGTTCCTTGGCCATTGGGGAGCGCTACAGGGCATTGTCAAACATTGGGATGTTCACACATGCATAACCTATGCTGATTGTCCTCAAAACATCCAACTAGTGTCACGTGATGCATGGCCAGGTGACGAACAACTTTCCTTATAACTGTTTACATTTTTGCAGTTTAGAATTTTCGCCATCTTGGATTAATACAATGTTTGTCCAATTGGCAAAGATCATCTTCAGACCAAACCTAAAAAAATTTATCCAACAGATCTTTGATTTTCAATACTGTTTGTCAGTTAGAGCACTTCAAATGAGGCGGCAAGGGCGCCAAACAGGATGAGAGGGCATATCTCAGCATCTACTTATCTGATTTTCACCAAACTCAGTGTCCCTGGTTGGTAAAAGGAGCAGAAGATGCTTGCACTGGGGGCCAAATGGGGGCGCTGTTCCAGAAAAACAGTATTAAAGCTTGTAACTCTTAAATGCAAACAGCTTTTTCAAACACAATTGCCATTAGTACATCATGTAGTTGTGCTACAACAAATTAGGAGTCAGTAATCCAAGCCACAAACCAATTAAATTGACGTTATGATTCATAGTCCTCAGAAATGTTAGATTCCCATCAAACGTGGTAGGTACAGTAGGTAATTGGGTAAGCCTTCACAGCTGTCAGGTCTCTGGACACAAACCACGCCCACCGTCATCAACAGGAATTCTTGACATTGTTTAATAAGATGAAAGGTGGATTTTTTGTGAACATTTCAAATATGCCCACTTTGCTAAATGCTAGTCAAATCTTTGTTTTATTTTGGCCCAAATGCGTGATGTGGAGAGATGGACGGAAAAAAACGGGGCACAGGCAAGAACACAGGAAGGGAAAAAAAAACACTTGGGGGAAAAAGACTAGACAAACTCAAACAAGAAAACAAACAGAACTGCTGAAACAGTGGAAACGGCTTTTGGCTGGTAGGCAACCAAGTAGGCATGTACACTCCAAGTGGGGACAAAAACACAACTCTGGGTTGGTGTTGAACTGACAAAAAGAAAATGGAGATTGAGGTTGAAATAGTGTGGTGCTGATGAGAGAATTGCAGGCAGGTGTGCCTAATGGGAAGGTGGGTGACAATATGGGAAGTGGCATGCGTAAATCCAGAGCGCTATCAGGGGAACCACACCACAGGGATAAAACATAAACACACCATGACACACAAAGAAACATCGGCTCCAGCAAGATAAAAGAAATATGGTCTCAGACAGCTCATACAGTGTTCAACATCTCAAGAAAGTTTAATGTCTGAGTTATATTACAGATTTTTGGTGAATTTCTTAACGTTCCTGACGTTAAAGCATTTTTCACATATACATAATTGCTGAAAAAAACATTACAGCTGAGCTAATACATCCCAATTGCATGTTCCATGTGAGGTGATTAATTTCTTCTTTTCAAGGCTATTACTCAAACAGGGTGAGTGTGGTGATCTTGCAAAGGTGGCAAACTTCAATACCACCGTGTGTTTGAGAAAAAATCCTTGTAGTAGTTCTTATTAAAAAAAATATCATCCTCCTATCATCCAACATTTCACAAATTCAGTGAAGTCGCGCACATGCAACTCCTTGGCAGCTGGTGTGGTAAAATATATTAAAATGGCAGAAAGTGTTCCTCTTGAACAAAGGGATTCTAGTGTATACTGGAATTATAATCAAACCACATAAAATTGGTTTGTAGACACAGCATTTTGATATCAACTTTTCCCTGAGAGTTTTTTTGGATCATGGACTTGGATATCACAATACTTGAGAATTGGGTGTATAATTAAAAAAAAAAACTTATTTTTGGGGTTCTATTGGGCAACACTTGTTTTTCTTTTGGTAGTATGGGGTGATTACTGCATCTGTTGTCAAACGTTGTCAAAATTGAAAAAGGCTCCACTGTTGTGTTCACTTGACCAAGAAGGTAAACTGGATGCTGTTGGTCATCATAAGGGTTTCCAAATACCATGAACCAATAACAAATTTAGTGTTTGAGCCAGCATAATGGAATTAGTTCTTTGGCTTCAGCTGAGTGGGCTAACGCAAAATCATGGCAAAAAGGAAACCCATGTTTAAACTCAGTTTGTCCGAAAGGCCTGTGTTGCCAACAGAACTGGTTCCGATGTAAACAGGGAGGTCTTTTTCTGCTGACCCTGTACACTTGGTATGCAATTCTGTTAGGCTCTTTACTCTTACACACATCCTATGCACGGCAGCATCTTAGTGTTTATGGAGACCTAAACAACATTATTCCAGATGACAGCCAAGGGTACTTGATGTGTGAAAACCTGGGATTGAAAGGAGATGGTTAATGTGGCTTTCCTTGCATGCGTCGATCCTCAGGAATCATTGCACGGCCACATCAGCAACGTACAGTATGGTCGGTGGGAGGGACACAGGGCTGGTAGTCTCATAATAGTTGGTGGAAACAGGACAAACAGAGACCCAGCTTCAAGGGTCCTGGTACGCCCACCCTTTGATTTGTTTTCAATGTGACAAACCTACCCCAACTCTACTTACAAAAGCACACACACAGAGAGATGTTGACAAAGCCACTGACTTCCTCTGAATGCATTTCTTCATGATATCTTTCCATCCCTGACGTATGCTTACATATGAGCTCCCGCGCTGGAAAGAAACTACACTTGACTCAACATGACTGAGACAAATGACGATGACAGCTGAAGATGCACAGGAAGAGGTTTAGATGTGGGTGTGTGCACGTTTGTGTGTGTTAGTTGAAGGGGGTGTTCTCTAGAGAGGTTGGACGCCCTGCTGAGTCAGGAGGCCTTGCGCAGCTCTATTTTCCTTCCTCCGGGAAACCCCACTGCCCACACTCCTCTCCCTGATGAGCCCAGCAGACCTGAGTGATGGTGAGCTGGAAAAGGAGCCTCCTAGGGTTCTGCGGTGTGGCTTACTATGCCTTCCTCACACACACACCTGCCCACACATAACTGTGCACTCACTCTGTGGTCCTACTGCGGTCACTTCACCTATGGGATCCCACCAAAACTATCCTGGGTTAACAGTTCAGGGTTGTATGCTTTGAATGGCCGTTGCTGTGTAGACTGATGTAGCCTAAAAAGGCAGGAGAGAGTTTCTGTCAGGAATGGCTGCTGTGGCACCAGGCCAACTGACCCACTTTCCCACTCAGATGTGTTTTAGCCCATGGTTTCAGGGCTTTGCTAAGCAGGCTTTTTATAACACTGTGTCAGTGTTTTGCAAGTCTCCACTAAACCCCTTACTGTTGTGTGCTGCTCCCAAGATCTGATTGACTACACAAATAGGTCAAGAGCAAGCATGCTGTAGAGCTTGAAAGTGAATTCCAAATTCTTAACAGGATGCATGTCTTTATTCACTTACATATAGTTTCTTTCGGGATCCCTGTTTTTTTCTTGTGTGTGCAAATTAAGCTACAATTATATTTTAGAGATGGCTTTCTTCTCCATTACGTCAAGGATGGCTGCAGATTATTGCACTCACTTTAAACTATGTGCAATGGCCTTTGTATTCCTGTTTGTCAGTAAAGAAAGCCTCTAACTAAATGAACTTGCTGGCCCATGGAAAAGAAAATGACCTCTTCCTAACCCACAGTGGAGCTGTAGATATTTTACCCATATAGAAAAATATTACATAACAAATATGGATTTGTGACGGGATTAAAGACACATGTGAAACAAAAAAAGATTAGCCAACATATTAAAATAAATAAAAACAATTTTTGGAACATTTTGTAGACATAAATTTATTTGGCACACATTGGCCTCAGGTTCGCAACACAGCCAAGTCAATTAATCTAAATACAAATTAAAAGCCATAAAGACATTTTAGTTGATAACCAAACGACAAAGTTAGACCATCTCTCTGTCTGGCTCTTTTTTTTGTCTGGCTCATTACTATCAGCATGAAGATGTATTCACTTTGGTGCAGATATTGAGGGTCACATGAATGAAACGGATAAGGTCATTAGTCCCCTGAAATTGACATATTCCAAAATGTATGACCGATCTTTTAGTGTGTTTACCACTAAAGCTCTCCTACTTCTTGTCTATAGAAAGCACAATTAAAAATGCACATACATGAATATACAGCATGTGCACCTAAATTGGTCACCTAAACTACTTGCTGAAACAAAATACTACACCATAGGCCACAAACTAAAATATTTATTGAATGATAGAAAAGCAGCAGACTGGAGTTTGAGTTGTCAGGCAAGAGTGCAAATATATATAGCAAGTATATGTTTTTGTGAAATTTGTCAGGGACTGGATTGGTGTGCAGGTATCGTGTAGGAGGGACCCAAACGTGTAATGTGGAGTGTTACGAGGAACAGGGAGTCCAGCATAAACATATCAGGGAGAATAAATAACAAGAATGCAGAAAAAAACACGACGGGGTGGTAAAACACACGGTAGCATGGGAACAGGCAAGGAACAAAACTGCACTAAGTTGACTCGTCTCCAAAAACATAGGCATGTACCTTATACGGGCGGTGCCAAAACGTGGCTCTGCGTTGATCTGGCAAAACTAAAAGCGGAATCAGAGGTTGAAATAGAGTGGTACTGATGAGAGAATCGCTGGCAGGTGTGCGGAATGGGTAGGTGGTGTGGAATGTGCTGAGTGGAAGACTGGAGACTGGAGCCTGGAGCTAGTGCCAAAAACCAAAAAAATATTAAAAAGGAAAACCAGGCCTGGACTGGTCCAGGGCCATGACAGAAATGACAGAGATTATGTTTAACCCTCCTGTTATGCTGCGGGTCAGTTGGAACCATTTCCACATTTGAGTTATTAGTTAACTTAAGTTTATTTTTTTTAGTTTTTTGCCTTTAAATTAAGTGACCTTTCCTCATTTAGGGTCATGAACCTGACTGCAAAATGTGGACACACATGTGTTGTGGGATGTGTGTGTTGATTTAGTATACAAACATGGTGTTGTGGGTCATTTTGACCCGGATGCTTCTATGTGTATATATATATTTGCACAGGTGCAACTAAAGAAAGTGTCTTTGATGTATTTTGTGTTGACTGGTCCTGGTGGCACTTTTGAATTATGTTTGGATAAAATGAGCTTTCCCAAGCTTCTCATTCTCAGTGCAAGTGCAGCAGGTCTATGACACAGACACTCAAACATTTGCTCCAACATATTTTCAGGCAAGTCTTAGTACAAATTCTGGACTGTGAGTGTGAAACAGACGAAGAGGTTTCAGAGAAATTTCAGAGATAAATGACAATGCTGTTGATGATCCTGATTGTGCCTTCAGTGAAGAGGATTCAGAGGACAATTTGCCATACCATCCCCTCAATCAGATGAGTGCACCCAAATGTGTCATTGTAAAATGCTGTGTAGCTGCTTCCTTAAAAAAGAACTAGGTCATGCTGTATTTCCTGTGTACTTCTCCTTCTCCAAGGTTACACTTGCTGGCACTTCCTTCTCACACTCACCCTATCTTAGTCAGGGCTTTGTCAAGGTCATGACGGGAATAAAATATATACCCTGGCAAAATGACAAATAACCCATATGGGTGTGTAAAAATAATGTTTTTCCGGTGACAAAACAAAAGAGGGAAAACCCAAAATAATCCTTAAGGAAGTCCAAGGTGAGTCTGTTTATGTGACAATGTCCTGAAGGAGGGACTGAGATACCGTCAACATGCTCCCACACTGAGGCAATAACTTCTTCATTCATTTGATTATGAGAATGTGAAGCTCCTTCTACTTGCATAACATATTTCCTTACTTATACTTATGCGTTGGAAGGAAACTATTAATGAAAGGCTTCTTACTCATGCTACCATGGTACATGTTTTCAATTCTGCAGGCTAGTAACAGTTGCACTACTGCTTCCAAAGGGTTCAGCTTCTTTTTGGTCAACATATGAGCTCTCCATACAAACAATGCAGTCAATGTGGATGTCTTCTCTTCTGAAGCAAGTGATGGTATGCTCCAAGCAGCATTCTAAGTTTCTGGAGGACTCCTGCACAATAGGCATTTCATATGTTATCAGCTTGGTCTCTTGGTTACAATAAAACAAGCAAAAATAACTCGGATACCTTAAACAAAAACGTAAACTATTTATTGAACCTCATCAAATAAAAGGCTTAAAACAAAACCTTTCGGACATTCTGTATAGATATTAACAGGATGATATTTGTTGCAATGTTGTTTAGTAGTTGTCTATGTTTTACATAACAACAACTTGTTTACCTGATGTTGGCTAATTGTTGGCCTTATACAGACAAGAGAGGGAGATAGTACAGCACTTATGGGAGATAGTCAACATTGTTTCCATGTGGGCCTTATCTGTTCAATAAGGAAACAATAGACCTATAGAAGCATACCTTGATTAGGCTCTACAGAGATAAACATTTAGAATTGTGCCAAAAAGTGCATAATAAGCTTTGTCCTTTCATTGACCTGTGAATGTAAGAACATAGTTGCAGGTTCATATACTAATAGGGTGCCACAAACCACTAAAACTGTCCTAAGCTAAGCTTTATGAAGGCAGCTTAAATTAACCGTACCCAGACTCACCCCAGTCACAACGTCAACCATGATGGGGCAACTTCGAGATGCTTGTCTTCTAGGCAGAGTTGCAAAGAAAAAGCTGTATCTCAAACAATTAAGATGGCTGAAAGAACACAGACACTGGAAAGAGGAAGACCTCTGCATAACTGTTGATATTGAGACTGGTGTTTTCTGGGTACTCCTTAATTAAGCTGCCAGTTGAGGACCTGTGAGGAATTTCTCAATGCACCAGGGCCTCCCACTCTTTCTATTTTGGTTACAACCAGTTTGTGCTGTTCTGTAAAGGAATTACTACACATCGTTGTACAGGATCCTGTAATTAAAAACTGATAATGAAGATACTGAACTAGTCTAAAGAACACTGGTTTTATTGCTTCCTTAATAATCACAAACATTTTCAGTGGTACTAACAGAATTGCAAAAGGGTTTTCTAAAATCAATTAGCCTTTTACACTGATAAACCGAGATTAGCAAACACAATGTGTACGAAACACAGGAGTGATGGTTGCTAATAATGGGCCTCTTTATGCCTATATAGATTTTCCACTGAAAATCAGCCGTTTCCAGCTACAATAGTCATTTACAATAATGTTTACAAGGTATTTCAGATAGATTTCATGTCATTTTAAAGAATAGAAATATATGATTTCTTTCAAAAACAAGGACATTTTTGAATGACCCTATACTTTTGAATGGTAATTTACCTTTTCTGCTTCTCATAGCGTTTTTGAAGCCTAGTTAAAAAAAATATTAATTCATAATTAATTTGGCACTGAAGAGCCTCAATCAACTGCTTTGTTACCATTTTGAATGCAATGTTTTACAAGGGTAAACACATTGAGAGTGATGCCTCATATTCAATGGTGCGTGTATCACACACCCTGCAATAAAACATTGATAAAATATAATTTTCACATAACAATGCAAATGAAGAATATTCACCGTAAATAGCAATATAGCAATACATCGTAAAATAGTCTCTATCCATTTCACTTAAAAATGTTAAACGTATACAAAAGTGTTACATTTCTGATCATTCTGAATAGAATTCCAAGACGGGGCAATAGTAGGTAAAATTTATTTATTTTAGGTAAACATTTATTTTACCTAATTCAGAGTGTGTTTCAATGTCAGATGGATAGGAAGTTCCTCCAGGACGGATTAATGGATGAATGCCTGGCCTTTAGAAAAAAAATATCCCAACCAATTTAGTGTATACATTACTGAGTGGTGTAAAAAACTTGCACACGTTATAAAAGGCAGTGCTGCATGGTAGACTGAATCCAGACTCTAAGACAGAAGCTGAAGTGTGCATATATACACTGCTCAAAAAAAGTAATGGAACAGATAATCATCACAGTATAATCAATTAAACTTCCGGGATATTAATCTGTCCACTTAGGAGGCATAAGCAATTGTGAATCTATGTCATCTATTTTGGTGCAAATGAAAGGGACAACAGGTGAACTGGAGAGACAACAGCAGGAAAAACCACAAAAAGGTAATTGCAGGTGGTGGCCACAGGAAATTGCTGTCTCCTTATCCTGATCATGACTAATTATTCTCTAGTTTTGCATTTTGCAAAAACTGTCAGAAACAGACTCCATGAGGATGGCATGAGGGCCTGACATCTCAAATCAGCGGACCTGCAAGAGCATGTTCACACTGAGCATGTGACAGACGTGAACGAACCTGGAGACACCGTGGGGAATGTTTTTCTGCTTGCAACATCATCCAGCATGACCGGTTGGGAGGTTGGCCAGGGATGGTCTGACATGTGGGGGCCATACACACTACTAAGTTACGTTATGAGTTGCCGTGATGAAATTCATGCAACTTGAAACAGTTTTTGATTTCAATTGTTTACTCAGATTTTCTTTGAGTTTGAATCTAGCTCTCAATTAGTTGGTGATTTTGGTTTCCAGTGACTGTTGTTTCAAGCAGTTTTGTATGTCTACATAATCCAGCACTGACATAAGTGGCCTGAACTTTGTTGTTTCTATATTGTGATGGCAGACATGATTTGTTTCTCTAGAAAAAAAACAACCCTGATCATGAGCTTTATTATTAACTGAGTCACATGGGTGTTAAAGGAGAGTTCATCAAGCCCAATTCCAAGGCATTTGTACAATTCAAGCATTTTACAATTAAAATGTTTTTAGCTCTAACAAAAAACATTTACTGTGTTATAAATGCATATAAAACCAACCGAAGATCCATAAGTGAATTTTGTAAAAGCTGGAAATCACATTGAAAATCTATTCAGCATGGTCTATTATTAAGTGTATTCTGGCCCTGTGGTGTGAATGTAACCACTAAGGCTTGATACTGTCCACCCTTGCTGTCTTATCTGTGTAAAATATGGGCCTTTTTGTATAGTGGTCACTTTTGGTAAGCACATATCCATAGAGAGTCAAGGCATAGAGCAATTCAACGTGTTTACTGAACAGTATTGCAGTACATCTAGTCTCACCGTTGATCAACTACATCTCACTGTATACCTTGATCACATTTCCATGAGAACACCAATGCCAAATGGTCAGTTTAAACATTTAACATTCCTGAGGTTGGCAGAGCGTGACCTGCAGAGAGATAATCTAAACACAGATGTTTCTGTTGTTCTCATTATATAGGCACATATACCTTCCAATGAATTCCAAACTGTATTGGCCTCTCAGAGAATCAGAATCTGCTTTATTGCCAAGGAGGGTTACCCTTACAAGGAGTTTGCTATGGTGGTACTTTAAAACAGTAAGTATATAAAAGAATACACTAAGTAAAGAATGAAAAATAAACAGTAAGTACAAAATGTAATTAACATAGTAAATAGGAAGTATGCAAGACACGTAGTTGCATAATAGTGCAATGTGCAAGAAAGGTGTCCAGTACACCCCCAATGACACTGGTTGCGGTGGGTTTGTGTCCCTTTGGTTGATGCTTGACAATGTATGTGGATTGACGTCCTGCCTGTTGATCCCAGTCCGGGGTTAGCCTCTGATAGGGCAACAGTGTCACTAGACCCCCTGTCTCATCACCAGGATTTTACCCTGCTATATTATTGTGGGTAGGGTCAGTTCTCTTTCTTCATTGTAAATCCTTGTTAATCTAAGGAATGCGCATTCCAAATGTTCCTCGTCTCTTGCTCTGTTTAAACTTATCAATCAATCAAGTTTATTTATATAGCACAATTCATACATAGATGCAATTCACTGTGCTTTTCTAGACAAGACATTAAAAGAGAAATAAAAATAGAAAATAAAAAATAAAACTTTAAAAGAATTAAAACAGCAATACAATTTTATAACTAACAGTCTATCTACCACTTGTCCTCTATTCACCCGTCCACACATTCAATCAGTAAACATCCAATGCAACTCAGGTCTCGTTATACAAACAGCCTGGTATTTTATCCGTGGATCATTCACACGATGCAGCGCACCCCCTTACATCCCAGTGTATTCACAATAATACACTCATACACTCATTGCATTGCGATCTTACTTCCTTTCCACTTTGTACGAGTACGCGTTTTACAAACCGACTCCACAATTCAACCTCATTACATCTTCCCACTTTTTGGTCACAATTTAAACAGATTGATTCAACAGACATGGATCATTTTTAACATGTAAAAAATACAGATTGAAGGAAAATTAAGTAGGATTTTAAAAAAGTAATGAAAATAAAAAAGTCTGGTGTAGGGTTTCCATGTTGCTAATAAAATATCTATTAAACCTATAGGGCACATTATGTGGTCAAGCCCTCAGTCATAGGCACGTGAAAACATGAGTGTTAGGAGAACATACAAACTTGGACCACACTTTAGGAGTATCAGGCTTGAAACACTCGTAGCTGTCCCTGCCCAACAGCTCTAGGCTCATTCCATGAATTCTGTGCCGTTTTTAGGTAACTTAACTGAAAAGGCACTGACATGGTGGAAAAAATAATGTACATTTTATTTCACCTCAAATAAACATTGCATAATAAAGAACACATTGAACCAAATTTTTAAACTTTGTTATAAGTTTCCTCAACCCAAAATGAGTCTATGGACCAGGAGAGCCTGTAATTCATAAACTATATATTTGGTTTGATACTACATACAGGCATGGTCAAATGTGTTAGTACCCCTCTACAAGAAATGAAGAAAACACAATTCTCTGAAATAAAAAATGACAAATGTAATTGACTTCCACCATTGTTTATTCAATATTTTATATAAATGAGCCATTGCTTTCGATTTTCTATTGGACTTAATATTACAATATAATATAAAACAAATGAACATGTAATGGACAAAAATGTAGCTCTCAATGTCACTTCTGCACCTGTTAACGGGTAGTTTGGTCCACTCTTACTAAACAAACTGCTCCAAGTTTGATGGGTGCCTTCTCCTTCTCTTTAAGAATATCTTTGTAGATTAAGTGTTACAATGGGTGGGTTGTGAAGGAGCCAGACACAGGCATTATTTAGACGTATATTCAGTTGAATGAAATAAAACACTATATAGGCACTTAAATAAACAATGAAATAAAGCACTGAACAATGCAGCTGAAAACACTAACAACATGTACTTACATAAAACAACGAAAGAGACCAATGGATTAAACAAGGGGACATTTATACACACACACAATCAAACATAAGAGGAAACGGGTGTGCGTGACAAAAGGCAATGAAACAGAATGAATCCGGGGTGCGTTTGGGACAACAGTGGTAGTATGGACTCCAGAAAAAGTACAAAATTCAACCTGGTGAAGTAGCATTCATTGGCAAATGCGATACTGATGAAAGAGGAAGAGGTGGGAGTGACAGAATGTCTTTCCCTCTTAGGTTTTTCCAATGAGCAGAACAGCTGTTCAGGAGCTTCCTATTCACCTTTCCTATACTTTCCCTCCTCCCTGACACTCTATTCTAGTTGTATTTATTTTATGACTGTATCACAAGCCAGATCCCTAGAGTACCATGAAAAGGACGAGTGACGTGTGTGAACTAGTCATCAGACTGTGACCTCAATATCTCAGTGACCGCTTAGCAGCCCTTGTTTATTGGACAAACATCCTTCCTCTCATGACCTGTTGCCTGCCTTACTTCCAGTCTGGTCTCTGCCCCATTATACAGCCACCAGGGGCTGCACACATCACTATAGCTTCCCCCATTTGTTCAAAAGAAATGGGAGGAGGTGTGTCAGAAGAAGGATAACGATGGGAGGATATAGATTGTTGTTTTGTCGTTGGAGTCAGGGTATTTTTCCTTCATGCCTTTTTATGGTAACTCACTTTCATCTGTCTGGGGTAGATATCTTGGACAGATCTGTTGCAGAGGTTTTAGAGGGCTCCAGGCATTCTGTATTGCCCAGGAAATGCTCCGTGCCTTGACCTTCTAAACACACATTCTGGTCTATTTAGGTGTTAGAATAAGGCCCTGCCAAATGCATACCAGTGTGTCCTCTAAATATGTGTTTTCTAACATTTCTCTTGGGACCCACCATGGCACGTGCATATACCCAGATGCCCTTTTGAATGCCTTTGGGCTTTATTAAGCTACACTTGTTGTTGTGAACTCATTTTGGCTACAAGGCAGCATAAACATGTTATCAGCAGCTTGTTTGTCTGCTGAGCTTTGCCCTTGTGCCTCTTTCCAAAGAGGAAAAGATCTAGCCAAAAAACTTCAAATTAGCCAAATGTATAGTACAATCTAGAAAGAAACATAACTGGTACAGTGCAACACTTATTGTATTTTCAAGCACTCCATTAACAGTGCACCATATGAAACAATATGTTCCATAGAATGTGCCATGTTAATAAAAAGAAAGTAAAAGAATCAACAAAAGTGCATTCATTATTTACCATAACATATAGAATTAAAGTCAGCATTCAGCTAATATTGGCCTTATGTGCACTGATAGATCCATATGCACCGGGTATTCTTTGATTTACCAGATGATGAATGAATGATATTTCTTGTCCAATTGTGCCCACATGTGGCCAAATTCAGCCATAGTGATTTTATGTTGTGTCTTATCCGTGTCAGATATATCAGATTAAAAATTCAGAATCTGATTAACCGTGTCGGATTCATATGCAATTGTGTAAAACCACAAACGCTTGAATATTGATTGTTCAATAGGGGGCATATTTTTTGTCATACTGGTCTGAGGTATAAATTATATCTTTGGCTCCACAGATGCAAAATCTAAGGTAATGTAAATATTGGACATTTGGTTCTATTTGTGTTGTTCTTCAAGTGTTTTTCACATATTCAATATTTTTGAAAATCCATTAAGTTGGAGCTAATGGATCCCAATTGCAAATATGTTCACAAAGTACAAGGACTTCTCTAGCATTTTAGAAGCCTCTTTCACAAAGTGCCTAGATGTATGGGGTCCATCCTGGCCTAGGTTTTTACCAGTACAGGGAGCTACATAAAATTATAGCCTTCGCAGCTTTGCTGCTTAGCCCCTAATAATCAGATAAAAAGGAAATGAACTGGCATCTGAGCAGAGCTTCTTTCTGCACTCCAATGGGCATCTGCTTATTGGTAACTTCATAGACTAATATAATAATTTTACAGTAAATGTCCAGTTTATTTATATAGCACATTTAAAACAACCATCTAAAGTGCTGAAGAGGAAAAAATATAAAATCCCAAACAATCCTAAACAAAAGAGCAGCACGGTAAAAGAAATCAGACATCATGGTCAGCTAGGATTAAAAGCAAAAGCAAAAAAGTTGGGTCTTTAGTACCAACTTAACATTTTGTACGATTGGCACAGCTCGAATGTGGAGAGGTAAACTGTTCTAGAGGATATGAGCACCCACCTCAATCTTGCTCACCTCTATCTTGCACATAGAGACAACTGAACAAACCTGCCTATTTAATTTTAAGGAGCTATCTAAAATAAGTTTTGATGTCCGTTAACACTAGAAGCGCCAGAGCGCGCACATTTTACACAGTGAAGAGTGAAAAAAAATAATATCTTCGCTCTTGATCAAATTCCAGGACCCTGCATTTTTACTTTTCCTAAATATGTGTTTTATCTCCAGCATTTTTTTTTTTTTCAATATCACACAGAGAAAAGCTGATTTAAGGCGTGTTTAAGGCGATGTAAGGCGCGTTCGTCAATTTTAAATTCTCTTTTCTATCAGCAGATGTCGCAAGGGCTCCGAGTCTTCTGTTATTTAGAAGGAAAAAAAAATATATATCATATAAATATATAATTAAAATTCAATTAAAATGTATAAAGGTCCAGCTAGACCAAATTACTTCAAGCAAAGGTCCGGAACATCACGTCTTATTTGTGTTATGATTCACTGCATACATATTGAAGTAGTCTAGTAATGTTTGTATGTAGAAAACAACTGTTTATTTTATTTGACTCTCGAATAAAATAAAGAGTACAATTCAATAATAATAATACATATAGCTGCAAGCAGCAATTTGGGTTACTCCAAAAAATTGGGGACAATTGGAAAATTGACAGGCGTGTACCGCATGAATACACAAAATGCAGAAGCGTAAAAGAAAAATTTAAGCTGCAGCAGACAGAGCGAGTTGAACCATGAACCCTGAGCTTACAATGGGTACACTCTAACTCAAACCGGACACATTTGGCATTAAGTTCTGAATAGCCACCAACAAAATACAGTGGGGCAAAAAAGTATTGTCAGCCACCAATTTTGCAAGTTCTCCCACTGAAAAAGATGAGGCCTGTAATTTTCATCACAGATACACTTCAACTATGACAGACAAAATAAGAAAAAGAAATCCAGAAAATGACATTGTAGGATTTTTAATGAATGTATTAGCAAATTATAGTGGAAAATAAGTATTTGGTCACCTACAAACAAGCAAGATTTCTGGCTCTCACAGACCTGTAACTTCTCCTTTAAGAGGTGTAAGGGAAATAAATACGGTTCATGCGGTGTGGTTAAAATAATGGATCAACACGTCATAATAAGCTGAAAATACCAAATTGTATAATTGTATGCTTGTGCTTTAGAAATGTGAAACCGAATCATGAATTTATTATTAATAGTCAAATGAAGCTGCTCAAATATAAGAACGAAACAAGTATTAATGTGTAGCATATATGTGGAAAACATGTCGTAAGGTTGGGCAATAATGATAACAGGAAACTCCTAAGGCATGGGAGGAAGAGATGAGAGGGTTTCTACCGATCGCAAGAACAACAGAAATCAGAGTGAGGACACCTGATGGCCAAGGTATCAAGTCCAGCCAATCAGAACACTACGCACACCACGCAACGTGAAGACGTACAAGAAGATATGACCAATAGGCTCCCTTAAGGAGAACCTATAAGTTTGAATGTTGCTGAACAAAGCGCTCTCTCTTTCCCAGCTGATCCCAGCCGAAACAAGAGCCGTGCGCGTTCGATTTGGACATTATACTCAGTTATTAAATACCTTGATTGTTTTCGAATTGGACGAAGTTGTCAGAATCATTTATTTCTGGACAGAGGCTCCTCTGTCCTCCGCTCGTTACCTGTATTAATGGCACCTCTTTGCG
>JACXGK010001691.1:50933-65065 GCA_016801125.1 Novumbra hubbsi
ATTGTAGACCTGCACCAGGCTGGGAAGACTGAATCTGCAATAGGTAAGCAGCTTGGTGTGAAGAAATCAACTGTGGGAGCAATTATTAGGAAATGGAAGACATACAAGACCACTGATAATCTCCCTCGATCTGGGGCTCCACGCAAGATCTCACCCCGTGGGGTCAAAATGATCACAAGAACGGTGAGCAGAAATCCCAGAACCACACGGGGGGACCTAGTGAATGACCTGCAGAGAGCTGGGAGTAACAAAGCATACCATCAGTAACACACTACGCCACCAGGGACTCAAATCCTGCAGTGCCAGACGTGTCCCCCTGCTGAAGCCAGTACATGTGCAGGCCCGTCTGAAGTTCGCTAGAGAGCATTTGGATGATCCACAAGAAGATTGGAAGAATGTCATATGGTCAGTTGAAACCAAAATATAACTTTTTGGTAGAAACTCAACTGGTCGTGTTTGGAGGACAAAGAATGCTGAGTTGCATCCAAAGAACACCATACATACTGTGAAGCATGGGGGTGGAAACATCATGCTTTGGGGCTGTTTTTCTGCAAAGGGACCAGGATAACTGATCCATGTAAAGGACAGAATGAAAGGGGCCATGTATCGTGTGATTTTGAGTGAAAACCTCCTTCCATCAGCTAGGGCATTGAAGATGAAAAGTGGCTGGGTTTTTCAGAATGACAATGATCCCAAACACACCGCCCAGGCAACGAAGGAGTAGCTTTGTAAGAAGCATTTCAGGGTCCTGGAGTGGCCTAGCCGGTCTCCAGATCTCAACCCCATAGAAAACTTTGGAGGGAGTTGAAAGTCTGTGTTGCCCAGCAACATCCCCAAAACATCACTGCTCTAGAGGAGATCAGCATGGAGGAATGAGCCAAAATCCCAGCAACAGTGTGTGACAACCTTGTGAAAACTTACTTGAAACGTTTGACCGCTGTCATTGCCAACAAAGTGTATACAACAAAGTATTGAGATAAACTTTTGTTATTGACCAAATACAAATTTTCCACCATAATTTGCAATTAAATTCATAGAAAATCCCACAATGTGATTTTCTGGATTTTGTTTCTCCTTTTGTCTGTCATAGTTGAAGTGTACATATGATGAAAATTACAAGCCTCTCTCATATTTTTCAGTGGGAGAACTTGCACAATTGGTGGCTGACTAAATACTTTTTTGCCCCACTGTACATGTTGAATGCACAACCCTATTTATGGAGAGATGAAAGTATGCCGACTGGTCAGCGGTTAGAGGAACTGCCACCTAGAGAGTGTCATGAGTGGGAGGGTCTAACCTGTTTTAAGTGAATGCTCAATGAAATTGTCCTTTATATCTTTCCTATAGAAAATTACTCGGCTTTATGAATTCTCATTAAAGTCTATTTGATCTCACAACCTCCGAAGTTCTTACATCTTTTTTGGGTCGGGACGGCATTTTCCATGACACTTGCAATAGCCAATCTCCAGGTATTTCCTCCATGCTCTTGAGACTGTACTGGAAGACACAGCAAACCTCCTTGTGAAGACTCGTAAGGATGTGTCATCCTAGAGAAGCTGGACTGCCTGTGCAAACTGAATGGCCTGCAGGTACTGCCTCATGCTACAAGTAGTGACAAGGACACTTGCAATATGAAAAACTAGAGACGAATCAAGTCAGGAAGGATAAGGATAGAGCAATTGTCTGTCCACGACCTGCAAAACCTGTCCCTTTTTGGGGGTTGTCTTGTTGCCTCTTCAGTGCATCTGTCACTTTCATTTGCACCCAAACAGGTGACATTGATTCACAATTGCTTATGCTTCCTAAGTACACAGATTTGTATCCCTGAGGTTTAATTCACTTGTTTTTATACTTTGATAATTATGTGTTCCATTAATTTCTTTGAGTGTTTTTTAAGACTATTGACATTGGTACCCAGGGAGCCGCTAATTCACGTGTCCTGAACTTCCAAAAGAAACACAAACAACAACCTCAACAATTCTACAAATGTATCACACGTTTCAATAGGAGAGAAACAATACATAGAATATCCTTTAATCTGTCTGTAAATTTGCCTAATTACAGAGGATTAAGTTTCTTTATGGAAATTAATCTATTACGCTCATTCATTTTTCACTAAACGAACTACAACCAATGTTCTAGACTATATAACAAATAATTGTTATTTAAACACAATATCCTTAACTGTTTTGCATTATGAGAGAATTAAAATATCAAGTATCTCAATGAAACTGTATATTGGTATTTCCTATCTGAAGTTAATCTATCGGCAAGTATTTTTAAACCCATTTCATGGTTCAAATGTAATCATTCTTGAACTACCCTAGTTGAAAGTGGCTGAAAGTGGCTTCAAGATATGCGTCAGTCCTGCCTGCTGATTATGGAAAATATGTCCAAACCAAGAGGTATTGAAAGTCAAAGACAAAACATGACATGCATTCCTGGACTGGTGGAAAGAATATTCAAGATAGTGAACCAGGTGCTGAAGAAAGCAGAGCAGACAACAATTCCTCAAATAGCTATTCTCAAACTGAGAAACAAAATCTGTAACTGGTGTGGAGTACTCATCAGCAAAAATGCTCATAGTAGTGTTTGGAAACGCTAACCCTTCCAGAAAACAATCCAGTCTGCAAGCTCAGCAAAAGCATTTCTACAAGAAAACCAAGGTCACTTTCACCTGGGCAGTATTGTGTATATGGAGACCCCTTGAGGCTGGGGTCCAGTTAGAGTCGTAGCACAGAGAGCCATGTTCCTACACTGTTGTAACTGCATTAAGCCGTCTGCCCACACACAACATCTGAAAGGACCAAACCCAACATCCAAATTACATCAGACTCTGACGAATCTGATGATGAGCCGACAGTCAAAAGTATGTCAAAAGTATGCACCAGGACCGGTCAAGCAATTAGATCAAGAGCATGTGATTTTGCCTTGTTCTTTTACTCACACATGACATGCGGTATGTTCCTACTGCTCGTGATAGAGGCAATGGCTCAAATCATTTTAATGAAGGGAAGTGTGGCAAGTGAGTGGTTTGTTATGCAATGCGTGGGATCCGTGGGAGAGGAAGAGTACTTTCAGAATGCCCACTGCCTATCGTTGGACTGTTCAATCACAGGATTTTATTGTAGGTTGCTGTGAAATGTTCTCTTACAATAATGCCAGTCAATAATGCCTATCATGCTGTCCCCCGTGCTGCACTAGGTCATTCTGACCACGTTATGGTCCACCTGATTCCTGCATATAGACAGAAACTCAAGCTATGTAAACCAGTTGTAAGGAAATCAAAGCAATGGAGCAGTACGGCTGTGGAGGATCTTCGGGCATGCTTAGAGTGTACTGACTGGGATGTTTTCAGAACTGCTTCCAACAGTCTGGATGAGTTCACAAAGGCTGTGAGGACTTCTGTGAGGACTGCTGTATTCCATTACCTACCAGGGTGAGTTATAACAATGACAAACCCTGGTTCACAGCTAAACTCAGACGGCTAAGGATGGAAAAGCAGGAGGTGTTCAAGAGTGGGGTTTTAAAGAGTCAAAGTACAGTTTTAGTAAGGAGGTGAGAAATGCTACACACCTGTACTCAGAGATTACAACAACAATGCTCAGCTAACAACTCTGCTTCTGTCTAGAGGGGCCTTAGACAGATCACCAACTACATGCCTAAAGACCCCCATTCCATCAACAACTCGCCTGGCCAACAACATAAACAAGTTCAACTGTCGTTTTGAAAGACGGGATGGGACAGTTCTGACACCATCCCCTGTACCGCTGCCACCCCCCAGCTACAGCCCTCTTCAGCAGGAGTTTGGGGCAGACCCAAACTGCTCATCCAGGTGCCCCCCCGCCTACCACAACGATGACTCTTTCTGTCCTGGAGAGGAACGTTAACAGACTGTTTAAGAGACAGAGCCCCCACAAAGCAGCTGGGCCAGACTCTGGCTCTCCATCCACTTTCAAGCATTGTGCTGATCAGCTGTCTCTGGTGTTCACAGACATCTTTAACACCTCACTGGAGACATGCCACGTGCCAGCCTGCTTCAAGACCTCTACCATCATCCCCATCCCCAGAAAACCAAGGACCACAGGACTTAACGACTAAAACCTCTGTGGTCATGACCTCTGTGGTCATGAAGTCATTTGAGCGCCTTGTGCTGTCCCACCTTAAAGCCATCACCGACCCTCTCCAGGACCCCCTGTAGTTTGCCTACAGAGCCAACAGGTCTGTAGATGATGCAATTAACATGGCCCTCCACTTTATCCTCCAGCACCTGGACTCCTCTGGAACCTATGCCAGGATCCTGTTTGTGGACTTCAGCTCTGTCTTTTATACAATCATTCCAGCCCTGATGCAGGACAAGCTCACCCAGTGCAAGTGCCTGAATCCACCTGCAGGTGAAACACTGACTTCCTGTCTGACAGGAGGCAGCGTGTGAAACTGGGGAAACATGTCTCCAATCCCCGGTCCATCAGCACCGGAACCCCTCAAGGCTGCGTCCTTTCCCCTCTGCTCTTCTCCCTGTACACCAACTACTGCACCTCCAGTAATAGATTCGTCAAGCTCCTGAAGTTTGCAGATGACACCACCCTCATTGGGCTCATCTCTGGTAGGGATGAGACCGCCTACAGGTGGGGTATTGACCACCTGGTGAACTGGTGCAGACAGAACAATTTGGAGCTCAACGCTCTGAAGACAGTGGAGATGGTTGTGGATTTTAGGAAGAACCCAGCCCCACCCACCCCCATCACCCTGTGTGACTCCCCAGTCACTATTGCAGTCCTTCCGCTTCCTGGGCATCATGATCACCCAGGACCTCAAGTGGGAGCAAAGCATCACCTCCATCACCTGCAGAGAAGGTGATTGGCTGTAATCTGCCATCCCTTGAGGACCTGTACATCACCAGGACCCTGAGGCATGCTGGAAAGATTGTGGATGATCCCTCCCAACCTGGACACAAACAGTTTTAGCCACTCCCATGTGGCAGGAGGCTAAGGTCTATTAGGACTAACACCTCCCGCCACAAGAAGAGATCTTCCCTTCGGCAGCTGGCCTCATCAACAAGGCCAGAAAACCCCCACTGACATTGACACTCTCTGCCCCATAACTTAAATTCTACATAATGCATTAGATTAATGCACTTCTCTGGACTTCCTTCCTGCACTTTTCCACTTATTAAGTAAATGTTTGCAAGTTTTATATTTACTGCCATTTCAAGTTTCTTTTTTACCTCATACTACTTACTGTGCTTTTCTGTCATGTACCATAGCACCAAAGAAAATTCCTGTGTAAATGTACTTGGCAATAAAGCTGATTCTGATACAATTTAAAGAACAGTAATCTGTAGTTCCACAAGTTCCATTGTAAGCTTTTGCGGTTCATTTGAAAAAGTTGGATGAAAATTTTTAGCTATACGATTGGAAGGTTTCTTAACACTAGAAGCGCCGAGCAATTGTTACCCCCCAAAATTTGCCCATGAGTCTACAGACAGAGACGTATTTACTGACACGTAATGGTCGCTAGATGGCGCTTCTTGTACGGATCCAAAGTCAAGGCCGAAACTTTTGGGTGTCTGTTATATCCCGATTTCGAGGTTAGGGTGTAACGATTGCAGTAACTACAATGTGTAAAGACGCCGGTCTGGCTTGGTTTTATACGATACAATATCGCGCTCAATATTGCAGTTTGTATTGGTGGAATAATACAAATAGCAATGAAGGAAATATAAAGTCAAAATGACTTTGGCAACTGAACTGGTGATATCAAGGAGATTGTCTTGCGCCTTCACCTTACTGTTGATCTATGGCCAATGTATGTGTTACGTTCTAAATTTCACAATAAATCGACCTGCTCACAAAACCCAAATATCACTATATAAAACAAGTGACATTTAAAAGAACAAAAATAAGAACATCCTATGAAACCTCTTTCTTGTATATTTTGAGTTAGGTAAATACCAAACATTCCGAAATGGTTGTGTCAGTGGGTTGAGTGTACTGTCTGCAACAACTTGAAATGTCCTTTTCTCCGTCCGCAATTTCCAATTGTCCTATATTTTTGGAGTAAACCCAAATTGCTGCTTCCAGCTATGTGTTGTTATTATATTGTACAATAAAATGTGTCGGAGAAAAGAATGCATTATAAAATCTATATAACGCGTTTTATATAATAGCTTAACCTTAATTTTCATTAATCTCCCTACTACACCATAGACAGGACAAGGAGGAGCTATTAAATTTACAATGTTTGAAATATTTGTGTAAAATCAACTGATATGAAAATGAGCAATCGAATGGGTGGGTGTAATTTGTGGATACTCTAATAGGTTAGTCTTAGGGAATTGCATTGTGCTCAGGGTTTCTTTGTTTCAAATAGTAAAGAATGCTCCCACCCCCACCTAAGACCGCATCGCGAATCAATAGATTTGGTCTCAAGTCAAATCGCTAACATGTATGGCAGAGCTCACTAGTTTGGTTCCCTGAACATTGAACGCTGAGTTTGCGTCTCCTTTTCGCAAACGCATAACAATATTGTCCGCTATCCGCTGACCAGCCAGCCTACATTTATTTTTCCATGAATAGGGTTGTGCGTTCAACATATATTTTGTTTGCGGATACCCAGAATTTAATGCCAATTGTGTCCGGTTTATTGACCATTTATTGTGTAATGCAACACCATGCCTTGATGGGGAAAAGTTATTAATTTACAGTTATGTTCTCACTGGACTGGAAACATACATAAAAACAGGGAACAAAAGTCGCTGAGAATACCAAGCATGATATAACATATTTGGCAACAGAACTGGCAATTTCAAGGAGATAGATTTGGTCTTAATTCAAGTCGCTAACACGTTTGGCAGAGCTCACAAGTTTACATCTCCTTTTCGCAGTCGCATAACAATATTGTCCGCTACTTTAATTTCTCCATAAATTGCGTTGTGCATTCTGTGGAATATTTTAGTAAAGAGTGTGTGCTATTATAAACAAACCGGGCCTGTGGGGTAAACTCAGAGAGAGCAAGCCGGTGGGGTGATAAAATGTTAATTAGTACATTCCAGGAGTAGGACCCTAAGTCAAGAGATCAAGGGGGAATAGGGGGACCTGGTTTATTGTCTGTTGGCTTATCACACTGATAAGCTGACAGGGAACACAGGAGAGCAAGAGTGAACACAATTTAGGTGATATCTCTGGGCAGATCTCCTGGCGCCAGCCCCCCCCCCCTTCAACTGTCTTCTTCGTCTGCCTCCGATGTCACCAGATGGCCCCACGACAGTGAGGGGGTCTGCAAGAAGGGACACGCCCACCCAGGAAGCACACTCAACCAATTCTATCCAATGACTGAGGGGTGGGAGGGGCTGGGTCCAGGTGAAAGACAGTCAGATCTGTTTCTGCTGTACGGCGGAGACTGATCTCCAGATAATTATCTGTAATAAAGGTGTTTACTTTGGAAGACTTGACTGTGTGGACATTCTCTGATTATTATTATTGTTATTATTGAATTGTACACTTTATTTTACTTGTCAAATAAAATAAACCGTTGCTTTCTACATACATACAACTACTAAACTACTTCAATATGTAAGACACTGAATCATAACACAAATAAGACATTCCGGACCTTTGCTTGAAGTAATTTGATCTAACTCGACCTTTCTTCATTTTAATTGAATACCACTGATTTATATATTTATACACTTTTTTTTCTCCTTCTAAATAACAGAAGACTCGTATACGGGAGCCCTTGCGACATCTGCTGTTAGAAAAGAGAATTGCAACCATGGAATGCTGGAATAAAAATTGCAGAACACGCAATTTAAAATTGAACAAGAATTAAATAGCCTTAAATCAGCTTTTCTCAGTGTGATTTTGACAATTTAAAAATACTGGGTGATAAAACACACATATTTAGAAAAAGTCTAAAAAGCAGGGTCCTGGAATTTAATCGAGAGCGAAGATATAATTTTTTTCCTCTTCAATGGGTAAAATTTGCCCGCTCTGGCGCTTCTAGTGTTAAAAACTGTAGCTTATTTTCGGCTGCACATTGTCGTCCTTGAATGTGCAGAAAAGGATATGATATACAAGTTTACGTTGCAATTTATTGTTAGTTCTCTTCATCAATGAAATAGTAAGAGTACATTATTAGGCATGGGTTGTGTGTTATGTGTTAGGGGATTTTATAATTTGCTTTGTCATACTATAGTAGGCTGAGATTTCCCACCTAGCTGAGTTGCAACTTCATACATTCACTTGTGTGTCATTACTTGGCTAGGTTCAAAGGTGCTGGGGATGTACATCATTCAGTCATGTAGTATGTACTCTGGGCAATAATAACTGAACAGGATGTAACAAGTATTGTACAACTTCTGAAATGTTATAATATACAATTAATTTGTGTTTTTCAGTCTACATCACCTTGATCCAGAGCACCAGAGAGCTGCAGGGGATCAAACCATCACCCCCACCACAATTTTTTGTGAGAGTGTACTGAGGACATTGTGTGCCAACCCAAATCAGCTGGCAGAAAGAAACATTGCCAGTGGGAGTAAATACAAATGGACTCCTATTAACACAACAGAGCCACTTAAATTCCATGGAATTGTTCTGTACAAGGCAACACTGATAGTTCCAGCTGTGGGTGATTACTAGCAAAAGCATTTTTTCAGCGAAATTCCCAGGGACAATAACGGCGGATCCCAGCCTGTGCCTTGCCAGTTGTTCTGTTTCTATGTTCAATTTATTTTTGTTTTAGTTTTGTGGTTCTATGTTCAGTTTGCTTCCCCTTGGTTTATTGGTTTCACATATTTCTTGTTGGTCATAGTTAATGTCATTTTTTGCTGTCCCCACTCTCGTTTCTTGTCTCGCCTTGTTTTAAAACTTTTTTTACCAATTCTGTTTATAAAAATGCCTTGTTTTGGAATTCCATGACCCAGTACATGCAAGCAACACCCACCAAATGTGGTTTCAAGCTATATATGTTTTGGCTGATTCCAACAATGGCATTACAATATACACAGATAAGAGCAGGTTTCCTCTGTCTGTGGCCTCTCATTTAACTGCAGTTGAATGGATGAGGCCATCATACCTAGGCACTCGCTACAACTGTGATCATTTCTATACCAGCCCAAAGGTATTCAGGAACCTGCTCTTCTTCTGATTTGAAGTTTGTGGTACTATCTGTGAGGGAAAGAAGGAGGCCCCTAAAACAAAAATAAACGCACTCAACAAAAGAATCTCCAAGAGGCTCTTTGATATGGATAAGAGGAGATGACCTTGTTGAAACCAAATGTTTCCCCCGCGTTGCTAATCAGAGAATGTCCACGCCGTCAAGTCTTCCCAAATCATACACCTTTATTACAAATGCATTCAGAGATCTGTCTCACAGGACAGCCAAGAAGATCTGAAGTCCGTTCACATCGGACGCATTTTATGTAGCCTATTCCCCACTCAGTCATTGTATAGAAATTGCTGCGCGTGCTTCCTGGGTGGGTGTGTCTCGTGTCGCAGCCCCGAGCCCTTGGGTGAACCATCTGGTGACCTTTTCCGAGGTAGATGAGAATGGTGTTGTTGTGTCCGGCGCCAGGAACTCTACAGGACCCCTCTGGCCTGTCTCCCCTCCTCTCCTTCCTGGGTCACTTTATCAGTCCCATGTGTGGGGGTCAAGCTAGAAGTTAATCTATAGGTTTCCATGTACACAGTGTCCTTTGTCTTATTCTCCTACTTTCCTGACCCCCACCCCCTCTTATGGACTGTCCCAAATAACCTATTAACCCTCCGCCTTACTACTTCTTAGGAATAACGAATTCCACAATACCCCTTTTGATCTCGTCTCCGAGATCAACCCAATTTGTCTTTCAACCCCAGGGAGCCGAGGACAACAGGGACAGCCTCATGGGGTTCAACCTCGCCCCCTTTTCACTGTTCATGTTCCTTGGCAATGTTCATGTTTCCCCAGTGTCTGTCCTGATTTGCACAAACACAATTTTCTTAGATCTTATATTTGACACCAACAAAATCATTCACATTCTAGTTTTGACTTCCCGCTCCATCTGAACCCTTCGGTTGCAACCTCTATCTCAAAACATGGTCTAGTCTAAATTTATCTGAGAAGTTCCCCCCTCAGTCCTTCCACTTCACCTGGCACATTCTCCTTTTGTGGTTCTCTTCCCTTCACATACTGACCCAAAGGCCTCTCTGCCTTGGTCCTGATGTTCAAAAACAGTCCTTTTAGTCTTCCATAGTGAGGCACTCTGTGCCCCAGATCTGTTGAGGGTCCGGCCTTCCGCCTTCTCCCTGAAACATTGTTGATGTGCCTTGAATCGGTTGCAGGATTCAGCACTCCTTTATGAGAGATTAGGATGGAAACTCGCACAACACAATGTTAAAACCTTGACTGGAGGGTTTGGCATTATCCTACTAAATGTAAAGCTTTGTATTACAAAATATTTTTAAACCCTTTATATCTATCTATTCTTCATAGCTTGAACTAGGAATTTACCATTTAGATCTTGTCCCTCGTATCTGTCCTAAGGAATTCTAAACTAACAAATTAACTCCCACCAACCTAATCTACAGAACTCTCCCCCCAGCACACCGGCCTTGGTGGGAGGGGGTGGCTCCCTACACTCTCCTACAGCTCTAAACTAAGTCAACATTCCTCAAACTCAATCACCAAAACAGAACCATTCCCTTGTGATAATTCAACCTATACCAAACTCCACTCCCCCAGCTTCCAGTCTTCCAAACAACTCCGGTCTTATTTAGCTGGGCCAAAACAAAATTGTAAGATACCTTTTACTCTAAACTTAGTATGTTAGACTTCTTATCAATTTAACAATCCCCAAAAACAAGTTCATCCCATTACAGTGAGTCTGGGACATAAAAATATCAGTGTCATAACTTTCTGTGTACATATTTGATTAACTTTGTGCTCTAAGTTCACCTCTTATAAACCTCTGTGATTAAACCTCTTGAACTACCCCTCCCCCTTTTTATCTCGACACTGGAGAGATAATACCAAAAAAAACACAGTAATCCAGCCCGAATCGAACTTCCGAATAACGCAGACTGGCCGCGTCCCAAATTAATGGCAAAACAGAAAACGGAACCTCACAGGCTGATATCGGGACCGCCCGAAACACAAAAGCAAAATAAAATGAAACGTTACAGCCAACAAAAGTAAACCAAAAGTGACGCAGGCCACGTATCTATGGAGAAACGTGAATCGACAGAATAATTCAAAGTCAGTCCCCAAACAAAGAGTTGCCATTAACACTAAAAACTATGGGCAAGCGGAAAAATAAAACCTGATCTCTTAACCTACTACATATTTTGTTCATATATTTATCAGAAACCCCCCAAAAGTAAAACTAGAAACGAAAATCTGCGGAACAGCAATCCTAAATGAGGCCTTTATAGGCCCGGACTAAATCGGAGCCAAAGGCTAACTGCTCCAGACATAGCGTGTGATGTGGAACCAGGATTGCACTACTGGTCTTCTCCAGATAAGGAGAGAGAAAACATGATAACCGAAACGGCGTGTGCTTAATAAGAGGACCCCAAGAGAACAAACCACATAAAATCACCCAACCAAAAGCACCCAAGATCACTCTCGGGCAGCTGTACGCATGTCAGCGAACAGAACCACTAAAAACAGGCAGCCGAACCGCCACCACGGTAAACGTGACCACATACACATATTACCTGAAAAACATTGGATCCCTCCCGCACAGGGAATCCACACCAATTACCGAAAACCCCCCCACATTTACCAACAATCCGTGTGCACATATATACAGCTCCATTAACTTAAGTTACCGGGAATGTAACTCCGGTTATATGAGTGGAGCGTAGCCCCCTAGAGGGCGTAGCTCTAGCGGTTTACCCATGCCGCATAGCGGCCAACTGAAAATAAAATGTACTTAGCTCAGCCAATCGGGGCACACCTGCCCCTATATCTGAGCGTGTGCCCTTCACACCATGTCCTGTTTTTCTTCAGCGAGAATGAACGGGGACCGGTCAGGGCATCATGTCTAGGGGGCTACGCTCCACTCATATAACCGGAGTTACATTCCCGGTAACTTAAGTTATATGTCGTGGAGCTCCGCCCCCTAGAGGGCATAGCTCTAGCGGTTTACGGCAGGGCGACGCGAGCCAAAAATGTACCCCTGCCGGGCCCCAAAAAGGAACCCTGGGTTGCACTTCTGAATATCCACTCTCTCTAGGATAAGGAGAGTGGAGCCTCTCACATCCTAATTCTGTTTTTTTCTAAAGAAAAAAACAGACAAGGACGGGGCGAACGCTGTTGTTCAAGACGCCAACGAGAGAATTTAACAACC
Organism: Novumbra hubbsi; assembly: GCA_016801125.1. Taxonomy (NCBI): domain Eukaryota; kingdom Metazoa; phylum Chordata; class Actinopteri; order Esociformes; family Umbridae; genus Novumbra; species Novumbra hubbsi. Next base: position 63,265 of record JACXGK010001691.1, read on the forward strand.
ACAGGGATAATGGAAAACTAACAGTGCCCCATCCCGGGAACTAACCCGGGTCCCCTGTGGAAACGGCAGGAATGCTACCACTTAGTCAAGTGGAGTCAATCCCGCACCTGTCATTCCCAAGAGAATGTAACTCCACTGTGCAACATCGTTCTTCAAGAAGGTGCTGAGAACGGAAGGTGCTAACGAAGACGAAGGCACGTCTAACAAATAAGATGGGATAAAGGGGGACGGCGTCGACCACGACGCTGCCTCACAAACATCCTCGACCCGAACCCCACCAAAAAGGGCAGAGAAAGCCGCAACTCCACGCGTGGAGTGAGCTCTGATACCCTCCGAGGAACCCAGAGCCAATAACATAGCTGTCTTCAGTGACAGGGACTTCAAAGAAGTCTGTGTCAGAGGTTCAAACGGTGGTTCACACAGCGCACGCAGAACCAAGACAGCTCCCATATTCTGCACACCAGTCCTAACCACAGGGCGTAGGCGCCGTGTGCCAGTCATGAAACGTTTAACCAGGGGGTGTCTGAAAACAGACCTCTCCCCAAAAGCTTCATGACAAGCAGAGATTGTCAACGCGTAACCCTTACGGTCGACGTGGATCTCTTCATACCAAACAAATATTGCAGGAAGGAGAGTATCTGCTCTACTGGGCAACAAAAAGGATCCACATGAATCCTGTCACACCAGCTCACGAACATATTCCACCTAGCAGCATAGATTCTGGAGGTAGAGACAGCTCTAGCCCATTGAATCGTACGTATAACGTCCTCGGACAGACTACGGCGCGCTAACCTGTCCCTTTCAGGAGCCAAGCCGCCAACTGTCCGCGCAACGACGGTGGATGCTGAATCGAGCCCTCCGCCTGAGACAGTGCGTCCTGGCGCTGAGGAAGGGTCCACGGGGCTCTCACCAACAACTGTATTAACTCTGAATACCATATTGCTGCCGGAAGGTCCGGAGCAATAAGGATCCATAGAGATGATCTAGCCTCACGCGTGCCAACAGGCGCGCAATGCACGTCTGTTGTGGGAACGCATAAAGCAATCCCGGAGGCCACGGGCGGTGAGCAAACGCGTCTGCGCCGAGGGGCGCACGGTGCTGGTCCCTTAGGGAAAAACACAGTCTGCATTGCGCGTTCACTCTTGACGCAAACAGGTCCACCTTGGCCTCCCCAAATCTCTCCTAATGAGAGAGACGATTTCGGGATGAAGACACCAGTCGTCTTCATCAGGCTTCCCGGAATGTGGGCAGCTGTCAGAGAACGCAGGTGGCTGTGAACCCACAGCCATAGATCCCTAGCCGACAAGTGGATTGCAGGGGACCTGACTCCTCCCTGTCGGTTGAAATAGGCTACTGTCGTTTGATTGTCTGATCGAACTAAGACATGTGTAGAAGCCATTTACCTATTTGTTATCTGTACTTGTGTTGTTTATTGTTTTGGGCACAAGGGGCACTATGTAGCCACAGGTTATATAAGTAAGCCTGTAATTAAGGTGACAGCTGGCTAGGGAAACACATGGTTTTTTACCAGAACAACAGAACACCAGAACACCAGAACATCAGAACAACAGAACAACAGAACATCAGAACAACAGAACACCTGAACACCAGAACATCAGAACACCAGAACATCGGAACATTGAGACGACAGAACTTCAGATGAGTAGAACACAGAAAGGAGAAAGAAAAGGTTAAGAAAGGAGAACAGTAATTAGAACAAAAGGAAAGCTACATGGAACAATGTTTGACCTGTCTTCTGACTTTAATAAATAGTTCTACTCAAAGAAGAAAATATGTTGTG